>SKCR01008294.1:0-24123 GCA_019454045.1 Zanthoxylum bungeanum | reverse complement strand
CTTCGACAGAATCGAGAGTATACTTGGTGAAGCCACCCGTATTGAAACCTCCGAGGCCGGGTAGACCTTTGATATTGTATTTGGATATAGAATCAGAAGCATTGGGGGGTATGATGGTACAGGCAGATGAGACAAGGGTAGAACATGCAGTTTATATCTGAGTAAGAAGATGCTCTCATATGAGGCTCGATATCATGAGGTGAGAAGATCTGTCTTGCATGGTATGGGCTTCCAGAAAGTTGCGACATTACTTCCAGTCTTACAAGATCCAGGTGGTGGCAAAGGAGAATCCTCTTAAATATCTTCATTCAGTGCCTTCACTAGTGGGGAAACTGGGCCGATGGTGGTATTGTTGACAGAGTTTGACATTGAGTATCTCACCTCCAAAGTGATCAAGGGACGAGCAGTAGCGGAATTTCTGGCATTGCAACCTGTTGTGGGGGATCAGTATAAGTTTGAGTTTCCAGATGAAGAGATCCAAGCAATAACAGTTCAGAGATGGAAGATGTATTTCGAGGGGCAGTGAATTACAATGGAGCCGGAATTGGGATCGTGATAGAACCCCCGAGGGAGAGACTTTGCCTTTGGCCAAGAGGTTGACATTCAGAGTAACTAACAACATGGCCGAGTACGAAGCATGTGCTTTTGGTTTAACAACATTGATAGCCTTGAAGGCCGGGAGTGTGGAAATCTATGGAGATTTTATGTTGGTAGTCCAGCAGATGCTAGGAGAATGGGAATTGAAAGAGGAACGGTTGAAGAGCCTTATCTTTTCACCTCAGAAAATTGGCACAGGTTATCCCCAAGTGTAAGTTTCAGCACCTACCGAGAGAAGAGATCAGATGGCAGACGCATTGGCTACACTAGCAGCGACTTGGGAAAATCCAGAGAAGTTAGTGATGAGACCGTTGGTACTGACAACAGCAAGTAAACCTGCTTATGAGATAGAAAGAATTCTGCAAGTTGAGGTTGACGACGGTAAACTTGGTATTATGACATTCAGAGGTATCTGGAACATGGTGGATTCCCGGAAGGGGGCGGGCAGAAAAGACAGAATAGCCATTCAGAAGTTGGCTTCCCAGTATGTGACTTGAGAGGGGGGAACTGTACAAGAGGCAGGCAAACGGTATTCAGTTGAAGTGTTTAAGAAAGGAAGAAGCTCAAGAAGCTCAACATGTAATGGAAGAAGTACATACCGGGGTATGTGGTCCGCATATGAATGGGTTGAATCTGTCCCGCAAGATAGTGAGACAAGGTTTTTATTGGTCAACCATGGAAACAGACTGCGCGAAGATGGTAAAGCACTGTCATGACTGTCAAGCACATGGTAATTGAATCACTTACCGCACACATAATTGCACGGGTTGTCAGAGCCGTGGCCTTTCTCAGCATGGGGAATTGATATGATTGGGGAAATTCGACCAAATGCATCAAATGGGCATCGCTTCATAGTGGTGGCAGTAGTATTACTTCTTAAAGTGGGTGGGAAGCGAATCCTTCCGTAATGTTACAGCGAAGCAGATGGCAAAGTTCATAGCTCGGAACCTCATTTGTCGGTATGGTATGCCGCATCATGTAGTGACAGACAACGGGGTCCAGTTTCAAGGAGAGACGAAGGCAATGTTACAGAGGCATGGGATAGGCCACCACAAGTCATCACCGTACAGGCCGCAGGCAAATGGGGCAGTTGAGGCAGCCAACAAAACTATAAAGACAATTTTAGCCAAGATGACAGAAAATAGTAGAGATTGGGCCGAGAAATTACCGTATGCTTTGTGGGGGTACAGAACATCAGTAAGAACAGCAACAGGGTCCACACCTTACTCCTTGGTCTATACGGAATGGAAGCATTTTGCCAGTAGAAGTGGAAATACAGTCCCTGAGGGTATTAGCAGAGGCAGGATTACCGGAACAGGAATGGGCCGCACAGAGATTTGATCAGTTAGTACTGTTGGATGAGAAGAGAACGAAGTCTTTGTATCACATGCAGTTGTATTAGAAGAGGCTAGCCCGGGCATTCAATAAGAAAGTACGTCCCACGAAGATCAGAAAGGGTGATTTGGTACTTAAGCAGTCGAGGCCGTCGACGACAGATCCGAGAGGGAAATTCAGGCCCAACTGGGAAGGACCTTACATCGTTCAGAAAGTCATGGGAAATGGAGCAGTGAAGCTATCAGACTTGGAAGGAAACGAGTTCACCGAGCCGATCAACGTAGACAGATTAAAGCAGTACTTTGCCTGAGAAAGAGAAGACTGAGCAGTCACCACAAGGATCGACGGAAGATCTAACCCAACGGAATAGGGAAATCATTCATGCATACACATAACGTTGCATTCTCTTTGTGTTTGTTTCTGTTTTGTATTCGCAGGTTCAAAGAAAGAAGAAAGCGGCAGGAATGAGCCAAGCAACGTCAACGCAATTTCAGTTTTTGGGGTGAGTCCCAAAGGGCGAGGCCCACATCAGCTTGGGGGCGAGGCCCATATCATGTCATCTCCAGGTATGGAGACACATCATCAGTCCGAGGGCGAGGTCCCTATAGTCAGCAGTGTTGGGTCGAGGTGCCCAGGGTGAGGTGCCCCCGCTATCAGTTGTAGTTCCGGGTCGAGGTGCCCAGGGTCGAGGTGCCCACTACATCATCAGTTCGAGGGCGAGGTCCCTATGGTCAACGGTGTTGGGTCGAGGTGCCCAGGGTCGAGGTGCCCCCGTTGTCAGTTGTAGTTCCGGGTCGAGGTGCCCAGGGCCGAGGTGCCCACTACATCATCAGTTCGAGGGCGAGGTCCCTATAGTCAGCGGTGTGTTGGGTCGAGGTGCCCAGGGTCGAGGTGCCCCCGTTGTCTGTTGCAATTATTGGGACGCATCCCAGGATCGCGGGTCCACTGCAGTACCAACTCAACTCGAGGCGGCAGCCGAGCCAGGTAAGTAAAATGCATTGCATAACTTTGATAGGATTGTTCAAAGTCACACACTGCACAAGTCCCATCAAAGTGGGGGCGACTGTAGGCATTGCATTTTCGCATGTGAAACCCGATGATGAGCCTCATTTGGAGGCACTACCTTTTGAGTCACGAAAGCCGCGGGAAACGGATATCGGAAGGGGAAATTCAGAATAAACAAGCTCATGTCTTCGTTAGTGCTGCGTTCGCTACTTCGTTCGAACGGAAAACAGATTGCGGGTGTTCGTGTCGCGTTCGAGGAAGCGTTCGAACGGTGTCGGTAATTCTGGTTTTGCTGCTAGCCTCACACCCAGCCCATTTAGCTCCCCAAAGCCCATAAAAAACACATCCCAAATTAAATAAATAAATATTAATTTAAATATTAAACATTAAATAAAATATTTAAACCATTTACCAATTAAATAAAATATTTACCTAACTTAAACTAAAATTATGCCTAATTAAAATCAATCCTAACCAATTAAAGCCAATCATATATTTGACTTCCCAATCTAATAAGATAATTACCAATCTAAAATATTTGTATTCCTAAACCAACACAAATTAAATATTACAACTTCCTAATTTAAAATATTTTGTCCCCCCTCTATCTTGTGTATGCCTTTCTTGGAAATCCTCCTTTTAATGCCAAAATCCTTTCCTTGTGAGACAAGGTGAAGCCCTAGCCCCTCTCTATATAAACAACACCAAACCTAGCCACCCCTCCTCTCGAAATCTCTCTAGCTCAGACATACAATTCACACAAGAAATATTAGAAACCACAAAAATCACTCCCTTCATCCTTACCCTCACATCATCGAAACTACAAACACCAAAACAACCCCTAATACAACCACCAATACAGCCCCTAACCACCACTGAAAACCACCTCCGTAAACCCCCCACACATCACCGAAACCAGCCCTATACAGCAGCCCTCCACCACTGAAAATTACAACAAAAACCACACTGTTTTACACGCCCAAACAGCAGCAAAATCACCTTAAAACAGCAGCCCAAATCCTTAAAAAACAGTAACATAAAAACTGTATAGATAATCTTAAAAATAATCACATACAATTGCACTAAGAACACACACAAACTTGGAATAGTTCATTGAAAACGTTTAAACAGGTGGCCCGTGCAGTGAGCAGCAAGACAGAGGCCGAATAGGAGCAGAACGGAGTTCGAACCGCAAGCAAAACAGAAAAGCAGTGAGCTAGGACGCTGAACCAGTGAACCAGAAAAGTTGCGGAGCTTTACCCCTTCCGATCTTCGTGAAACGCGAGTCCGAGAGACAGCTTAAAAGGTTAGACCTGAGGGTATCTTTCACACTTATTCTCATTTTATTTTTGGTCATTTATTTTGATTATATTTTCTGTATTTGTGGCATTCGTTGTGTGTATGATGTATGTTGTGGGTATTGGATGAATGGAAGAGTGTCGTCTCTTGTGGTATATAGGATGGAAACCCAGACGTAAATTCCGTAGCCGAATCCGAATGGACGGTAGTGCGGTCTGTACTTGGGACACAACTCCACGTACCACTTGAGTAAACGGCACCTTCTCTTGTTTCGTGTTGCTTTTATTTATTTATTTTTCGTCATTTAAATTCTGTATGTTGCTTATCCCCGTATGATACGATCGAGTGCATGGGCTTAGTAAGTGCGATGAAAGGTCCCCTAATTGGAGGGGTTAAAATCCTTCACCACGATGCTTTGCCGCACCGATTGATGTGTGTTCGGTTGAATGCAAAATACGTTCAATCGAGCATACTTAGTTTGATATGATTGTCTTTATTTTCGTATGCATAATTCAATCGAGCGCATGGGCTTAGTAAGTGTGATGTGAGATCCCCTATGGGGAGGGGCTAAAAGCCATTTACCACGATGCTTTGCCGCGCCGATTGATGTGTGTTCGGTTGGATACAAGATACGTTCAATCGGGCACACTATGTCTGATATTATTTATTTCATGTGTTGTGATGTGACGCGCATGGGCTTAGTATGTTGGTATAAAGGTCCTCTCTTTGAGAGATCAAGAGCCCCAAAAGGCCACCTTTACGGCAGTACTTCGCCGCAACCCTTTATTTTGTTGTTTATGTATTGCGTCCCATTTCATGCATCAGGTCTGTTCCCGTTCGAACACGTTTACGAACGCAACTCGAACGCGCATGCATTTTTGCCTTATCATTCATCAGGTCTCATTTCCGTTCGAACGCGTTTACGAACGCCATACGAACGTGAGCATTCTGTTTCATTTCCGTTCGAACGCGTTATCAAACGCCATACGAACGCGAGCATTCTGTTTCATTTCCGTTCGAACGCGTTATCAAACGCCATACGAACGCGAGCATTCTGTTTCATTTCCGTTCGAACGCGTTTACGAACGCTACACGAACGCGCACCCACTGAACTGAGTCCTCTTCATTAGATTTCATGCATAGTTTTCCTAGTAGCTATCTCCACATGTATAAATGCAAATATGTTAATGTATTACAATTCATATGCTTATGTCATGATAACATTTGAGTATTATTTCTTGCGGTATATCGGATGGAAACCCATAAGTAAATTCCGTAGCCGATTCCGAATGGACGGTAGTGCGGTCTCTACTTGGGCTACAATTCCACGTACCGCTTGGAAAAATGCCCATATGTGTGCTTGTATGGTTAATATGTGTGCTTGTGTTTTCCTGAATGTGATATGCAAATAAAGTTGTATGTTCGTTGCTATCTTGATATATGTTAAGCATGCAATTTTAAATGTGAGATATATGTGAAATGCGTACATAAGTTTTATTTTGCATATGAGAATTTAGAAGCATGATACTCTTGGAAATAAGTGTTACTTAAGCTTGATTAAATTATTACATAAATCCTTTCATTACAAGTGACATAAGTAAGGGACCATTCCGAACCCAACGGTTTGAGGTCTTCCCTTGCGAGGGGTGAGTGCGGCCTTAAATCTTTGTCCCGGTTCACACCGGGTGGCGACTCCATGTTATTTAGTCCTTCCCAACTAGGCGGCGAGCCTAGGAACGGCGTCGCTCCGGTTCTGTTGTCCACAAGCCCTCCAAATTCTGCCACTGCAGTGCAGATTTTCTGTCCAAGAATTTCAGTTTTGCTTCATGAATTTGAGCCTCGACCTTGCGTCAAACGATTCCCGGCTCGTGGGTGGGTTTCCCTAACACCTTCGTATGCCTCTAAGGAGTGTGCTAGCACTTGGATTTGGTCACAAAACCTTCAAACATCCTCCCTCATTCACGCCATTTTCAGGCAGTGAGCAGCCCTTCATTTGGGCGTGAGATAGAAAGGAGATGGGAGAGAGAGAGAGTTGTCTACGGTTTTACAAATTTGCATCTAATGAATAATTATTGAGTTAGCCCTTTTTGTTGTTTACCTTTTGGTAAAACCATTTCACTTTTACCCTAAACTTGTAGGTGTGGGTAAATGGTTTTTCAAAAAGCAAAACAAGGTAGTTGGGTGGTAGGTACACCTACCACACATGGGCCCCACATATTTGAATTCAAAATTCAAATATCTCTACGAACATTTGTCGCGGCTCGGTTCCGTTTAATCCGATTAACGAACTTCAAATTCGTCGTTAAATAATTAAATCTAATTTAATTAAATATCGATGCCTCGCAAATATATTACGAACGTCGTTTACGAGTTAATTCTAAATTAATTCGTTTGTTCGCATTAAAGTCCGACTTAATTTCGTAATGAAATCCAATTCATATTAATATATCTGATATATTAATTTTAGCCCATTCGAATAAATTAAATAGAAAAATCAAATTTAACTATTAAATTTATTTTACCGATTAATTCCAAATTAATCGCGTTCTCTCTCTTTATACGATATTTTATCCCAGATAAAATATCTCCGTAATTAATCCCAGATTAATTTTCTCTCTCATCGAATTAATCCCAGATTAATTAAAGTGCGAGTCATACATCATCGGTGAATCATTGGGAAGCGACCCATGAGATCCTCGGATATGTTGGCAGTAAATACGGTCGTCGGACTATCCGAACACGTAAGTACCAAGTACTACGTTTTACCGATTCACAAGACAAGGTTGGCTTCTAGCAAAGCACCATGCCTACCCAATTCTCCGGAAATATCCTTACAGGAATGAAGGATCTGTATCTGGCGTAGTATACATACGTATATGTGCATATCGATCTAGTATCGGATGGTCACGTGCTAGGCCTGGGGCTGGAGTTGTGTCTGCCCCGTACGAAGCACATGTCGGATGTCTGGTAACTAATCTCTATAATCGGATATACATGACCTAGTCATAATATCCCGATGGCCGCGCAGCACTTAAGAGCACTAATACCGTATCCTACGTGACATCATCTCCACTATGACTGGAGTGATACTTCCGTCTTGACATCACACCCAATACTCTATGATTCTCAATATACCCAGTATTGGCGTACACAGAACCGGTTAAAGCCTTGGACGACCTCAACCAAAGTATATTGATTGTCATAAGTATTAGCTGTGCAAGTCTCAGGTTAAGACCAAATACACCTACCCTGATGTCGGACTCCCATAGACACACAGTCATACTGCCAATGGGATTCCGATGGGGTCTATCCAGAGCGAAGCTGTTTCCCGTACCATCGGTGAAACACAACCTCCTATTACACTTGTATGAGTATCCAATACCCAAATATATGAGAACTATACAGTTGTGCCCTCACAACGCACACAAGTGCAATACTAGTCTTTTACGTATTTATCGATGTCCAATCTCGATAATACTCTGACTAGAGATATTTAATGATTTATCCTACGTGGACTGATATTGTCTCATATCATTCTCCGTCCAGTAACAAATCATAGGGACCTCTCATCATTTATACATCTAAGGTGATCTAATCACAAATGATAAGAGAGCAATCTCCTTTGTCACATAGTTAATTTGTACAACAACACCATGATCTGTACAAATAGTGACGCTATGGGTCATAATTGTCCAAAAATCTCCCACTTGGCCTATAGCCAGTCACTCGAGTGCCTAACACCCGAACTATGTACGGTTGGCTCAAATTACTGAGAAAAGGTTTTCGTCAGTGGATTTACATGATTATCGTCTGATGCGATTTATACGATCATTACATCGCCATGATGTATGATCCGAACGAATCAGATGAATATCGAAGTATATATCTAGATCGTTGATGAGACCATTAATTCTTTAGCCTGTGCTGACGCCTAGCTCAGCCGCTAACAGAACTATATCTAATCTAATTAGATTTATTATCGACCCAAATGGCTTATATTGCTGCCTCAGCTACAGCAATAATCCGTATTTGTTGTTTATATGGTAACAGTATCTTGCTTGGAAGATTTCCAGCTCACTGTTCCGGTATTCAAACTTTATAGTACCGTTTACGACTTATAGTTGTCTTTATCGGTTTGGGAACTTGCTACAGCGATCCCAGTCACTTCAAGTTCTCCTTCTCCATAGACTAAGACAACATCCTTAGTTCTCTGAGATACTAACAGATGTTCTTAACTTCAATCCAGTGACTATCACTCGGATTGGTTTGATTGTGACTCCATACACTCAAAGCGTATGAGACACCAGGTCATGTACATTTTAAATGTACAATTTCTCAGAGAGTGTTAACAACTTTAAATCTATGCCAATAGATCTTTATTCCTAGAATAAAGGTTGTTGCTCTTAAGAATTCTACGGAGAATTATCTCGAAAGCCAAGCTTTTGCCGATTGTTTTATGGGAATATCATTTCCAGAAATGACATATATTATCATTATTTTATACAGGACATTCATTGTCAGTGCGCTCCCACTAACCTCCTTATATACACAAGAATTATTTTCGTTTTGAATTAAATCATAAACCATTATGATTACATCAAAACGTCAGCTCCAAGAACCTTATGCTTGCTTCAATCCAAACATGGATCGAACAACCCGCAAACCTAGTTTGCTGGTTTAGGTATGACAAAATCGTCAGGATGTTATAAACATCCTCCAAAAGGTTTCAGTTTAAGGAAAGCGATTTTGATCTTTAACTGACACATTTCATAAATGTACAATTTCAGCAAGCATTATCCAAATGGATTTACTGTGGCAACAGGTAAAAGGTTAAACCGTAATCAACACAATGTTGATAACGATTCCTTTTCGCTAAAAGCCTAGCTTTATACGTTGGTATGTTGCCATCCATGTATGTCTTCCTTGAAGACTTATACTGTACCAGTAGGCATAATGCCTTGCGGTACATCAACTAGTGTCCAAACATAGTTGGTATACATGGAATCCATTTTGGACTCATGGCACTTTGCCATAAAAGGGAGTCGATACCTTGTATCACTTCCTCAAACGTAGTCGGTTGGTCTACATCAACAAGGTTGACATCTTTATGAGGTGAGATCAGAAACCCATACCTCAGGTTGTTTTCTGATTCTCTCCGATCTACGCGGTTCTTGTGTATTTGAAGATTAATGGCATAGTTTCATCATTGACGAACTATATGTGTTCCATTAAGGACTTCGTGCCTTGAACAGTATTATTCCGATTTTCATCGAGTTATACCATCCTCCCACTTACCACTGCATATCGGTATTCCTCTTAGGAAAACCGCATGGTGAGCAACAATAACATTGTTCTCTCGTGAGATACATAAGTACTATACTTATGGTTTCCCCTAGGATAACCTATAATTGGAACTTATCCTATTTGGGTTTTAGTTTGGTATCATCCAAACATATGCCTAGCATACCCAAATCATCAGGAATGAGAAACCCGGTTTCTTTCCCGTTCATATCTAATATGATATCTATCAAACAGATTATTATGGAACCTTATTCAAAATAAGTTCTTGCACTGTTTAAAGCTTATCCATTGAAGGAAATGGTAGCTCAGAGCGACTCATGATTAACCTTATCATGTCCAACGAAATTCGGTTTCTCCGTACGGACATACAGTCAAAATGACGTGTTTCGAGAAGAGTCCTCATTGAAAGAATACTATACTCTTTCACGTAAGTTTGAAACTTACTGCTTAAATATTTTCCATTACGGTCTTACCGCAACGGTTTAATACTTTAGAAGATCTGTTTGTCTACTTCGTGTCGAAACTCTAAAAGTTGTCGATTTGTGTTCTTCAAAAGAAACACATAACCATAATGTGATGCCACATCCGTTAAGGTCACGAAATATTCATATTCACATCTAGCATTGCTAGATATGGGCCCACTTACTTCACTATGAATAGGGCTAACAGATCGGTGGCACTTTCACTATTACCAAGTAAATAGCGTTTCAGGTACTTTACTTAATAAACTAGATTCATAGACTTTATTAGAATAGTCAAATCAGTCCTAGTACCCACTCTTCAAAAGCGTGGATATACTAGTCTTGTTTAATTGTGTCCCAGACTACAATGCCACAAATAAGTCTCTACTGATCAAATCAGTTTGAGCTATATATTTGTCATTTTACATGTTTGAGATTTTATTTATATTCAAAATATAAATTATGTTACTCACATCTAATGTGTTTATCTTAATATCATTCTTTATATAATGAAACACTTTAGTGTTCTAGAATATAAAGGTTTATCGCAACAGATTAAACACTGATATAAGATAATGTTTCTAGTCAAACTAGTTACATTATAGCAGTTCTTAATTTAAGTACATACCCAAAAGGTAGTTCCTAAACTTAGGATTCTACGGTCGAAATAGCGACTTTCGTCCCGTTTCCGATTCACAGATTAATCTCAGCTTGAAGTTAGTCTCCTGCTCACAGCAGATTCTGAACATCAATCCATATAATTTATGTACCATACTAAGTATTTTAAAATCCAATTTTAATACTAGTAATAGACATAATATAGACAAACATTCTTAAAGTCAGAGCCTTGCCCTTTCTTTAATTCCTTCATGTCTGCTATATCCAAACGGCAGTCACTTTAGGATATGTCATTTATCTTCCCAGAAGATCATAATGATTTTGCCTTTGCCCTTTCAAATATTTCAGAAGCCTTTGGCCAAGCCTTGGGTTTCAAGAATATTGAAGTATGGTGCGCCTTGCGCCACTTACCTAATTGCAAAGTTTGACTCTATCTCCTCAAGAATAGTCTTTAACCCTCCAAGAGTTATTTATTGCAATTTTAATACTTCTTAAATCTAAACATAGATTTATGACAAGTATATCGAATTAAGCACTTAAGTTATCATCACATAAATTTTCCAAAGATTATGCTCTACTATTTGCTTAATTCTTAGCTTAGGCATAATAGGTTATTTTATCAAATAAAGTAACTTATTATTTATTTCCAGGACCATCCTGAAATTATTCCCAATTAAAATATAGTCGTTTAAATACATTTTCACCTAGGATTATGTTTTAAACACTAATCTTTCATTCATCTTGATTCTAATAGTCCAACTATTTAATCAACGATTTGTGGTACTATGTACTATATTGATTATTATAGTCCAACTAACAATCAAATATAATTTAAATCAATTAACCTCAATTACATTGATTACTATAATCCAATTATAAAATCGACTGTAAATGAAATTAATTAATTCAAATATATTGATTACTATAATCCAATTATATAATCAACTATAATACAGTCCAATGCTTATTAAAACAACAATTTAATATTAGTCCAACTAACATTTAATTTATATGACGATAATTTGAATGAGCGCGTATGGCAAGTAATTAAACGAATATTGCAAATTCAATTCTTGCCTCCCACTATTTTTCGGCGAGCCTCTAACCCTCTGTCGAGTACTCGGGAAACCGTGTTTCCTAGTGGGCTAGGATCCCGTTAAATAACACACAATCTTGACTTTGGCCAACAAATTGTATGATATTTAACTAGGTAGATCTCAAAGATCAATTGGATCCAATCCAATTCCTATATCCAGTAGGCTGATATCCAAATCCTAAACATATATCTTATATATGCCAATACATCCAATGTATTACCTAACCTTTTTCCTTGAATCAACTAAGCCTTGGCTTTGGCACAACAAACCTAGTGATCCCAGTCAAGCGTGACCCATTGACCATGGAAAGCTTCGTAATCAATGTCGATGGACAAGAAGTGGTCTTGACTTTGGCCAACAAACCACAACTTGGACAAGACACCAATATAGAACAAAACTCTCGTGATTCAAACACAACTTCGACGGACAAAGGGCTTGACTTTGGCCAACAACCCAATGCCAGGCTCGGATCTTGAGTAAGAATCACTCAATGGAAGGAAAAACGCATGATATT
Organism: Zanthoxylum bungeanum; assembly: GCA_019454045.1. NCBI lineage: Eukaryota > Viridiplantae > Streptophyta > Magnoliopsida > Sapindales > Rutaceae > Zanthoxylum > Zanthoxylum bungeanum. The sequence continues at coordinate 11,896 of SKCR01008294.1, read as the reverse complement.
TGATGAGGGTTTTTCGCGTGCAAATTGGCTACCAATTTATTATCTTTGTTAAGGTCTCATCATCATACACCCTTAAACATGCATTCTAAACACATAATAAAGCGCATATGAAAATAAATAATAATGATATGCGGATGGATACTTAACATATTGATCCTAGATCAAATCTCTCCCTTTCACTCTCAAACTAGCACTTGTATTACTTCTACCCGTTAAACTACACTTATAAAGAAACCTCATTTACATTGAGGGGAATAGGTGAGAAGAGAATACAAAGAGAATAGAGGTGATAAGGCTGGACACGCAGGTCCAATTTAATAAATCGAATTTATTACATTAATTTCCAAAATTGCCCCCATCCGATATACATTATTCATTCATCACAACCATGTATTCACACAAGCATGTTATCAATCAATCTAATCAAATTAATTAATCTGATAGTTAGTGATCATCCAATGTTCAAACAACGATTTGATTTTGCGCGAGTCAAACTCGTTCTTGCGAATAAGTACTCAAAGTACGAATTCTCGAATTAAATTAAATTACAACATTAAATCCAATTTAATATGTATTTAATACTAATTCACTATTTTATTCCAAATTAAATATTACACTTTATTAATAAACCTTTTACGAATTAAATTCCAAATTTAATCATTACGGGTCTCAAAGCCCGATTAACGTCCAACGTCAATTTAATTCAAGTCCAATGGGCTTTCAATTAATTTCTTTAAGGCATTGGCTTCGGCAACCAAAGCCCAATCAAGGAGTAACCCTATAAGCCCAGAAATCAATTTCGGCCCATTAGGCCCAATTAAACTTTAAAGGTTCATTAAGTTGCATTTGGGCTTTATGGAAGCGGTTTTGGGCCCAATTGGATCCAATCCAATTTGCCTAAACCCAACTTTGTACAATAAAGCCCAATAAGCCCATTTACAACTTTAAAAGCCCAAATCCAATTTTAACGCCCATATAATTAAATTACCAAATTTCTAATTTCTAATTTAATTACCAAAGTGTATTACATGATTAATTAACCAAATCAATATTTCCAAAACATCATTATGTCCAATTAATCATGCTTTTATCATCATCACATGTCCAACATACTTTGATGAAAAATCAAACCCATTAACCATGCTTATTAGTCTCGGCCAAGATAAGGGATTTTTATCCGATTCGAATTCAATCCAATTAATTTCACAATCGATATTAAATCCACATCCCGAATGATTTCCAACACATCCAATGAATTAAAAATCAAAATTCCAAGACTAAATTAGGGCTATACCATTCGGCCAAGGTAAGGTATTTGGGGTTTTTGTTCATTTCAAAATTAAATCCAATTCAATCTCAAATTAACATCATCCAACATCATTACAACTCATCCAATGAATGAAAATGAAGAAATCCAAGATTCCATATGAACCCTAACTTTCGGCCAAGGTAGATATATTGGGGAAAAATTATTCCAAACCATTTTCTTGAAATTGATCCAATCAATCTTCAATTCAACATGTATTAAGCATACTCAAACATCCAATTTATTCAAATCATGCTCAAATACAAAATACCCAATTTTAAGCCCTAAAAATTTCATGCTTGAACCTAGGCTCTTGATGCCATTGTTGGTTTCTATTTAGGTCCCAAGATCATAACAAGCATGAAAATAATGTGTGAATACATCAAATGAGGTAGCGGAATACTCACATCGATCGGTTGAGATGATTTGATGAAGAACAAAACTTGATTTCAGCCCTCCAAATTCTGCCACTGCAGTGCAGATTTTCTGTCCAAGAATTTCAGTTTTGCTTCATGAATTTGAGCCTCGAACTTGCGTCAAACGATTCCCGGCTCGTGGGTGGGTTTCCCTAACACCTTCTTATGCCTCTAAGGAGTGTGCTAGCACTTGGATTTGGTCACAAAACCTTCAAACATCCTCCCTCATTCACGCCATTTTCAGGCAGTGAGTAGCCTTTCATTTGGGCGTGAGATAGAAAGGAGATGGGAGAGAGAGAGAGTTGTCTAGGGTTTTACAAATTTTCATCTAATGAATAATTATTGAGTTAGCCCTTTTTGTTGTTTACCTTTTGGTAAAACCATTTCACTTTTACCCTAAACTTGGTAGGTGTGGGTAAATGGTTTTTCAAAAAGCAAAACAAGGTAGTTGGGTGGTAGGTACACCTACCACACATGGGCCTCACATATTTGAATTCAAAATTCAAATATCTCTACGAACATTTACCGCGGCTCGGTTCCGTTTAATCCGATTAAACGAACTTCCGTCGTTAAATAATTAAATCTAATTTAATTAAATATCGATGCCTCGCAAATATATTACGAACGTCGTTTACGAGTTAATTCTAAATTAATTCGTTCGTTCGCATTAAAGTCCGACTTTAATTTCGTAATGAAATCCAATTCATATTAATATATCCGATATATTAATTTTAGCCCATTCGAATAAATTAAATAGAAAAATCAAATTTAACTATTAAATTTATTTTACCGATTAATTCCAAATTAATCGCGTTCTCTCTCTTTATACGATATTTTATCCCATATAAAATATCTCCGTAATTAATCCCATATTAATTTTCTCTCTCATCGAATTAATCCCAGATTAATTAATTTTAAAAGTAAAAATTAAATACAAGAAAGTTGTAAATAAACAAGCAAGATACTATATTCTTAGTATTCTTTAGGAAATCCCCAGAAGAAAGTATGAATTTTTCAAATGAAATCAGCCTCAATTTATAGGCAAAATTTGGCTCTGTGCGTTGCGACGCGTATTGATTTCTGACACATGTACGCGGCTTTGATGAGATGTTGATACGTGGCACGCGGCTGTTGGCAGACTCAATTATTGGCTGACGTCATGATGACGTAAGTGATGACGTGTCGGCAGGCTGAATTATTGGCTGACGTCATGATGACGTGATGATTACGCACGTGCTGACGTGTCGATAACGTGGTGATGATGTGGCGATGACGAGTGTCGGCAGCATAGTAACTGAGCGCGTCGCGATGCAGAAGGTGTGCGCGTCGCGAAGCAAATTTCCATTTTTGCCATTTTTGTCCGTTTTTCACCGTTTTAGCCCCAAGTTGATTCCATTGAGTCCTGAAATCTTATTTATCTACAAAATAACACAAAACACATCAATATATTCACAAAACTCGAGAAACTATACAAAATATTAAGTAAAAGGGGCGGTAAATATTGATATATTTTTCGCTCATCACTTATGCCAATATAATATTTACGCTCAAAGAAGTATCCCCATATCTTATAATGCAATATCACACAAAAGAAATTTAAAGGCATACATATGATGCAATCATGAAATAAAAGAAAAGTAAATAAAGCAAGTAAATGTCTCTACATTATTACAACATTAGTAATGACACTTTATCAAAGCAAATCACGGTGGATATCTCTTCGGCCTGACCTCAGAGAGGTCTGGCCGGATATACTACGTAAATCAGAAACTCAAAAAAGGTTCTCAACATAATGAATATAGTGGTCAATAGTGAAAAGAAAGATCTCAGAATGTTTCAATGGCACATAAATAAATGAATATAATAACAACAATGGGGAAAATAATAGTCATGAAAATATAATCTAACTTACAGAATCATGCATAAAAAAGTAACAGTAGTTATGGGGGTAATAATAGACTAACACCCAAAAGGTAAAACAATAGTATTAAAGTCATGTGTGAGGGGACACATGAGATGTCCCATATTGAACATCGACCTGACTCTGAGGAGGCCTAGCTGGATATACATATTAAGTTTTATGTTAGGCCAGGCTTGCAGGAAGTGTGGCCGGATATGAATCGTGGGCAAAAATCCAAAATTATACACATGCTAACCATACCAAAGTAGTAAACAACATAACTATTATGTGTTAAGATAGTAAAATAAACACATAACCATGCATAAGGTAATAGATAAAGAATATAAAGGCAGAGGCATGCTTGCAATATAATCATGCATAATTAGCAGTAAACAAACAAAACATCGCATAAATAATTAAAAAACTGTTACCCACCAGATTACTCAGCTCAGTAATCTTGGTTTTCATTCAGCAACTTCCTTTGCCAAGATTACTACGGTGGATTTTTCTGCTTCAAGAATTCAATCTCATAATCAATGACAATAGAGGAGTATAAAATGTCATTGCAGATCATTTATCGAGACTCACAAATGAGTCATCAATTGACAAAACTCCTATCAATGATACTTTTCCTGATGATTTTTTATTTTCTGTAATTACAATGCCTTGGTATGCTAATATTGCCAATTTTCTTGCAACATGAAAAATACCACCAGATTGGAGCCAGCAAGACAATAAGAAATTTTTGACCGAAGTCAAAAGATTCTACTGGGACGATCCATATTTGTTCAAGTATTGCCCTGGTCAGATTTTCCGACGATGCATACCGGACAATGAGATAAGTGGTGTTATTCAGTTTTATCATTCAGAAGCATGTGGAGGTCACTTCTCATCTAAGAAAACCGCTGTAAAAATCTTGTAGTGTGGATTTTAGTGGCCCATCATTTTTAAAGATACACACGCTTTCTGCGAAACTTGTGAAAATTATCAAAAATTGGGATCTATTTCAAAAAGAAACATGATGTCTTTAAATCCCATCATTGTCATCGAAATCTTTGATTGTTGGGGAATAGATTTCATGAGTCCATTTCCACCGTCATTTGGATTTTTTATATTTTAGTTGCAGTCAATTATGTCTCAAAATGGGTTGAGGCGATTCCTTGTCGAAACAATGATCATAAAACTGTGATTAAATTTTTAAAAGAAAATATTTTAAGTTGATTTGGAATCCCTCGGGACATTATAAGTGATGGAGGTAAACACGTTTGTAACAGGCTTTTTGAGTCCTTAATGAAAACGTATAGAGTTACACATAACATTTCCACCTCTTATCACCCCCAGATAAATGGTCAAGTTGAACTAGTAAATAAGGAAATCAAAAAAAATTTGGAAAAAATGGCCAACCCAAATCGTAAAGGTTGGTATCTTCGACTGACTGATGCACTTTGGGCATACTGAATAGCTTTCAAATTATCTTTGGGAATGTCTCCCTATCGTCTAGTTTATGGAAAACTATGTCATTTGTCAGTAGAACTTGAGCATAAGGCATATTGGGCTATTAAAGCATTCAATTCAAACCTTGAAAATGTCAATTATGAACGTAAATTGTAACTAAATGAACTTGAAGAGTTAAAGAATGATTCATATGAGAATGCAAAAATTCTTCAAGCTAAAACTAAGGTCTTTCATGATAGTCGAATTTCACGAAAAATATTTGAAATTGGTAAAAAAAAAATTATTTTATAATTCTCGTCTTCATTTATTTCCTGGAAAGTTGAAATTCAAATGTAGTGGCCCATTTATTGTGAAACACATTTACCCATATGGAGCTATTGACATTGAGAATCATAGGGATGATGATGTATTTAAAGTGAATGGACAACGTCTGAAACCATTTTTAGAGTGTTCAAATTTTCAAGAATCTTTTTTCCTTTCAAACCCAATGTATTGTGATTGATATCTTTTATTTTATTTTATTTTGTATTTGTCTAATTTTCATTTTTTCTTGAGTTTTTGAAGTATTTTTTTTCTTTTCTCTTTTTGCCAGAATCTTGCACCCCGGTTAAACAGCGGATAATGGTACTCCGTGACTCTAAGTCGATTTTTTTCAGTTTCCTAAAATTATTGATACCCTACAATCAAGGCATGGAAGAAACTCTTGCAAAACTCCACAATCATTTTCCTTCTCTCCCCCAAAATGCTCTGATGAAACTTTACAAAGCATGCACCGAAAGAATGGGGCTTTTTATGATCCATGGTATTCCTAGTGATATTTGTTGGGTAATTGAAGCAAGAGTTTGCTTGACAGGTAAGTCATCTGACTCATTCATTTCTTACATGCCTGGTTTAGGAAAAATCACATATGTTAAGAAACGAAGAGCTAAACAATTAGGTGTTTGTTATAAATGCGCACGCTAGACGTGCAACACTCGTTGTCGTTCTTTAGGAATAGTGTCTGACAATCGCGAAGATAAAATTCAATTCATTAGAGATGGCTTGAGTAAGGAGTCTTTAAATGATATATCATTGACTCTTGAGACGCATCCTAGTGAACATGTTCATCGAGTGATTCGCAATTTGCATACACAATTTCAAAAAGAAAAACAACAATACAGTCTCGGTAATCTGACTTTAAAAGACCATGTTTGCCAATTTATAAGAAAATTGGATGGGAAGCATATCCCCGACCTATAGAGGGCGTTCAAGCAGTTACTGGACGTAAAACCAGAGGAAGATGTGAGCCGCAATCACAACTACCAGTACATATTGTTTTAATTTATTGTTTTGATTTCATTTCCTTTAAATTTTTATTTTGATTTACTTTAACTTACTGTTTTGATTTCTTTTACTTTAGTTTTGCCGACAGTATCTAAAATTTTTGACTTTCATGATCTATTTTATTATTCATCTGACAATTGTCATTTTACAGATACTAGTGCTTTTATTACTCACATTTTTCAGGATCCATTAATACAGCTCGTCCTTTCTCTCTTCGACACATCCAGATAAGAGAGAGAGAGAGAGAGAAAATGGAGAAAATTTTAAGACGACAAATACTAATATCTGTATGTTTTGTGGAACTGGCTCTGGAACTAAACCAGAATTTATTGAGGCTGAAAAAGAACTGTGTAGAGTTATGGCAGAAAGAAACATGCACTTAGTTTATGGCGGTGGCAATCTTGGATTGATTGGATGTGTTTCAAAGGCCGTACAAGAACATGGCAGTCAAGTTTTAGGGATCATTCCAAAACCTTTGGCAAACGGAAACCTCATCGGAAAATCAGATGGAGAAGAATGCATTGTCTCAGGTATTTTTGAAAGACTTATTGAAATGATTAATCATGCTGAAGTTTTTATTGTTGTACCAGGTGGACTGGGCACGCTGGAAGAAATATTTATAGTGGCATCATAGGCGAACTTGAACATTCACCAAAAACCCATTGGACTACTTAATGTTGACCATTTTTCGATTTTCTTTTAGTATTTCTTGAGGATGCCAAAAGACTTGGGTTTATTTCAAAATCGATAAAAGATATCATCCTAACTACAAGAAAATATGATGAATTAATTGACTAACTCTTAGCTTATGAACCAAAAGTCGACCATATTCTTTCCAAGTTAAACTGGTCTGATAATGGTCATGGCAAGAAGCGTAGAGTGGACCTTGATCTTATTCTGTAATTTTTCTTTTAAATAGTCGTAGATTCAATTGTCAATTCCACACTAACCAGATGATATCTTCTAAACTATGTTTCTTCTTATTCAGACATTGTGGACAATATCTCAATTTGGTTGGGGGAGGGGATAGTTGACTAGATAGTTTTTATTTTATGTTCCATTGTTGTGTTTTTCTTCAAAAAAAATATTTTCATTTTTGTGTTGTTTTATGTTAAAAAAAAGTTTTTATTATGTTGTTTTTGCTTTGTTGTTATTTTGTGTGTAAAAAAATATTTTGTTTTGATTTTGTTTTGTGTTTTTCAAAAGAAAAAAACTACACACAAACCAACAATAAATTTTTGACTAACCAAATCGAATTGTTGCTCAAAGATGATAGTGTAAGGTGTTTTCGCTCCTGAGATGCATCTGAATGTTCGTAATAAATTATTTTTGTTCACTTCTTTTTGAATAATTTAAATTTATGAATTCTCCATAATATTGATTAAATCTGATCACCATATGCTCATTTGACAGGTATTATCAACATAGACGGTAACATATGATCATGGATTGTAAGTGAATATTTTATAATATTCAGTTCTCTAGTTTGTTAGAGGTAGCACCTAAAGGCAATGGAATTTGTGTTTTTATTCAAAAAAAAAACTAACCATGCTTTTACTAGTAACCGGACATCTTGCCTTAGCAAGTAGTGATTGTTCGAGTAAAACGATAGAGTTTGAGTTAGTTTAAAAAAATGATATTAATAATAATTAAACTCTTACTTAGTAACCGGACATCTTGCCTCAGCAAGCAGTGATTGTTCGCGTAAAACAGTAGAGCTTGGGTTTGTAAAAAAAAAAATGTGTCGAATGCTGAAATGGCATGATGAACATTCCAAGAAAGAAAACAATTACTGACTTGGATAATAATTTTTTTTTTTAAGTTTTCGCTTAAATTACTAGGGACTATTAATAAGCTGGTTTAGGGGTGTGATGAACATTACAAATTGTACACTTAATAAAAAAAACTAATCATTTTACACTTATAATTTCATTAATCCCTTTAATTTAGCACATTTGTAAAATAATAATTAAATTTATGTTTTATATATTTTTATTGTGATTTTTATTTCTTATGTAGGTGAAATAATACATTGGATGTATAACTAGAAAAATGGACGTGACATTTAGATTTTGGAGGCTGGAAACTTGAAAGGAGTTCTAACAATGTATAATTTCGAAAATTCCAACTTTGCGAAATTTTTGTAATTTGGCCATAAATTTTACTGCGATATCAGATTGAGGCCATTCCAGTTCCAGATGAAAGAAGACTCAAATATCTACAACTTTGTTGTTTACAAGAATTTTTAGTTTTGATATTTTCAAGGTCGAAATTGGTGACGACATCAATGTGTGTTGCATGTAATTTTAATTATTAGAAAATAAAGTAAAAAATAAAAAATAAAGAAAAAGTAAAAAATAAAAGTTGAAATGCCATAATCCGCTTTAGATGGATTGTGATCATGTTTGTAAAATTATCAACAAAAAAAATAAAAAAAAAGTCAAAAAAATGAATTAGTAAAAGTTTGTTGTTTGTATTTGATTTGGAAAGTTGTAATTAATAATTGAGAGATTGACACTTCTACAATAAATAGAGGTGCTCACCTCTCATTTTTCTTCATGCTTTCTTTCAAAGATCTATTGTAGAATTTGAGAGAGAATGTCTTGTGTGTTTTAATTTTTAAGCTTTCTTGTAATTTCTTTTTCTTTTGTAATAAAATTATGCATGTTTTTCTTCAAATCATAAGTAGCTAATTTCATCCTGTAGGGATAAAGAGTGAAGCTCTTAATATGAGAATATAGATTAATAGTATAATATATAAATTATAATCTGAATAAGTAATTTAAATCTGAATTAATTATTGACAAACTTTGTTACCACCTTTATGGCTTGTTTTATTTATTTGGCATAATTGAGTACTTAACTGGATTTTTTAGAGATAAATATTATCACCGCTTTTATAGTTGGTTTTATATATTTTGGCATAATTAATTCATGAAGTAAATTAATTAGGTAATAATGACAATTCGTATATTATAAAAAGTAAGATTTCTATATATTTGAAAAATTAAGAGTGGATCTCCTAACCCCAGCATTTTAATTTATTGTTGCAGTTCAATTTAAAATTTTCCATCACTTCAAACAAATCCAACATTTTTATTTCACTCGAATTGTTATTCTTTTTTACTAAATTTATTCAATGTGGATCGACCCCGGACTTACCGGGTTATTTTATTACTTATACACTCTTATACTTGAGAGTAAAGAACTACTTTTTGAGCGTGTCAGTTAGTGAAAATTGTAGGTATGAAAGTTAAGGGTTACATATTGTGATTTGGAGTTAGGATGAAAAAAGATATGAGTATTTGAAAATGGATAGTTTGGAATCATTATTCTATTATAAAGGTAAATATCATGTTTTACCCATTTTTCATTGAAATATATTGAAAATATGTTTTGTTTTAAAACTTATTATTTATAAATCAATAATATATATATATTTTTTATAAAACACTTTATATTTTTGGATATATTTACGCTTGAAAATAAAATGAAAAAAAAAAGATTTAAAAAAAAAACACACACGCACACACCTTATAGGAGCGTGGGGTATGTGTTTAATTTTATTAGTTCCTTAACATTTTTGGTAATTTTACATTCATAGGTAGAGATAGCAATTTCACCGGAAAAAACCGCCCGCTATGGGTAGGATTTGGTAAATATTTAAGCGGGTTTGGTAAATTAAAACAGAACCAGCTTCAAGTTTGGTATGGATTTAGTAATCACCAAAACCCGTGGATACCCTCAGCCAGTGTTCTAAAAGACGGCCTAGGCGACCGCCTAGACGCCGCCTAGGTACTAAGCGGTGTCTGGCCATCCTGAGTTGCCGATAATAGGTGGATTCGGTGGTTCATGTCTGAAAAACTTAGATCTACTGCAAACGAAGACCTATTTTTGCGCGTGGATGGCATATCTGTGACGGCTGAAGATGTCGTCGTAACACTACTGACCGACACGTGTGCCAGATGGCCGCTGACGGCGGCGATGCGTGAGCTACACACGTCGCAGCCGTCGTCGGAACCTCCACCAGCGACAGTCTGAAACTCCAAAATCCATTTTTAGACCTAATTGAACCCAAATTTTCAAACCCTAACCCTAATTGATATCAATTTATCAAATTATAAACCAAAATCTAATTGAACAAAGATTTTCAAACATAAATAAAAAAAAGCTTTCTTTTGATTATTTAATAATCAAGTTGACATTCTAGAGTTGTTAGGCCACTCATTATGCCTAGAAATTCTTGTGTTGTTTCAAAGTGGTGAGATTTGTTTGATGTTGTGAATATTGAATTAATGTGTTGTTTTTTTGACTAATTTGTTAATTGGACTAATTTGTGAAATTATGGTTTTTAACCTTTTCCAAATTTGGGGCTTTTCATATATGTGTTGTGTAATAATATATATATGATGTATATTAAATTTGGTGATGACTGGATTTCATCTTGACTTGTGTTTAATTAAGCTTTCTTGTATTTCTTTTTATTTCAGTAATAAAATTTTGTATGTTTTTATTCAAAGCATGAGTAGGTAATCTCTTTTTGCTGAAGTTTAGGGTGAAACTTTTAATATGATAATTTAGATTAACACATAAACGTAAGTTTCTAAACAATAAGCATATATAAAATAAAACTTGCAATAAGTAACGAGTTTGGAGATAGAGAAAATAACAACTGTGATTTATAGTGGTTCGGCCAACAATGCCTACTTCCACTCCTCCAAGCCGCGCTTGAAGATTTCCACTAAGTTGAGTTTGTAGGAAACGTTTTCCTTGCGCACGGAAATGGTTTAGGCACACGGATCGGAGTTGAAAAAATTTCTACCCTTCCCTTTGAACTGTCGAATGGAACCACCACGTACACTAAAATTTTGCAACCGTTTTTGACAAAATTTCAGCCCCGAATCAGCCCCCGAACAGCCCTTGAACAGAAGCATAAATCCGGACTGTTTTAGCACCCAAAATGCGCCCAACACACTCCGGAACAGCCCCTGAAATTGCGTGGGCTTAGGCTGTGTTTTGGTTCTGATTTTTCACTTGAAAATAGCCCCAAAACATCAAAAAATATTCCCCAAAGAACTGGATCAAAACGAAACCAAACCGAGTTCTGTTTCACCAAGTATAGGGGCGGGAGTGAGCAAAAGAATGCCTCACTGCCGTGTACAAAGAATAACAAGATGAAGAAGATATTAGTTCGACACCACAAGTCTTCCGAGCTATGTCTCGTTACCAACGGAAACTTGTGTGGGCAAGACTCACATGAACAATCCCTAAATTATTTAGAGATAAAGTCACACAACAACTTTTTTTATTTTATTTTATTTATCTTTTTGTTCTTCCTTTTTGTTTTCTCAACAACTTGAGATGATTTTGGAGAGAAGAAGAAGATGGAGGCTAGGGTTACAGAATGAGATTTTGCAAAAAAGAAAAAACCAATTTTCTTTTATACTAAGGATTATTTGTTTCCAAAACAAACAAATCCCCTCCCCTCCTCTGTTA
>SKCR01008293.1:0-26280 GCA_019454045.1 Zanthoxylum bungeanum | reverse complement strand
ACTGTATATTTCATTTATGAAATATGTCAGTTACAAATCAAAAATCGCTTTCCTGAAAAGGAAACCTTTTGGAGGATGTTTACAACATCCTGACGATTTTATATAACAGACAAACAAGGTTTGCGGGTTATTCGATCCATTGTTTGGATTGATGCAAGCATAGGTTCTTGGAACTGTTATTTTGAAATAATCATAATGGTTTATTATTTGATTCAAAGCTAAATAATTCTTGTGTATATAAGGAGGTTAGTGGGAGAGCGCACTGACAGTGAATTCCCATAAAGCAATTGGTGAAAGCTTGGCTTTCATAGATATTCTCAATAAGAAATTCTCCGTAGAATTCTGGGGAGTAACAACCTTTATTCAAGGAATAAAGATCTACTGGGATAATTTGGAGTTTGTTAACACTCTCTCTGGAAATTGTACATTTAAAATGTACTTGTATTGGTGTCTCATACGCTTCGAGCATATGGAGTCACAATCGGGTCAATCCAGTGATAGTCACTGGATTGAAGTTAAGAACATCTGTTAGTATCTCTGAGAACTAAAGATGCTATCTTTTACTATGGAGAATGAGAACTTTGAAGTGACTGGGATCACCTGCAGCAAGTTTCCAAACGATTAAATACTGCGGTACTATAAAGTATTGAATAACGGGACAGTGAGCTGGAAATCTTCCGAGCAAGATAACTGTTGCCGAATAAACAACAAATGCGGATTATTGCTGCAGCTGAGGCAGCAATAGAAGTCATTTTGATCGAAAATGAATCTAATTAGATTAGATAAGTTCTGTTAGCAGCTGAGCTAGGCGTCAGCATAGGCTAAGGAATAAAGGTCTCATCGACGATCCATATATATACTTCTATATCATCTGATTCGTTCGGATCATACATCGTGGTGATGTGATGATCGTGTAAATCGCGTCAAAGATAATTAAGCAAATCCGCTGACGAAAACCTTTCCTCAGCAATTTGAGCGAATTGTACATAGTTCGGGTGTTAGACACTCGAGTGACTGGCTATGTGCCAAGTGGGAGATTGTTGGATAATATGACCCATAGCGTCACTATTTGCACAGATCATTGTGTTGTTGTAGCAATTAACTATGTGACAAGGAAATTGCACTCTCATCATTTGTGATTAGATCACCATAGATATATAATGAAGAGAGGTCCCTATGATTAGTTCCTGGATTGAGATGATATGAGACAGTATCAGTCCACGAAGGATTAATCATTAAATATCCCTAGCCGTAGTATTATCGAGACTGGACATCGATAATGCGGAATAGGCTAGTATTGCACTTGTGCGCGTTTGTGAGGGCACAACGGCATAGTTCTCATATATATAGTATTGGATACTTATGCAAGTGCGATAGGAGGTCGTGTTTCACCGATGGTACGGGAAACAGCTTCGCTCTGGATAGACCCCTCGGAATCCCATTGGTATTATGACTATGTGTCTATGGGAGGCCGAAATCAAGGTAGGTGTGTATGGTCTTAACCTGAGACTTACATCGCTAATTACTTACGATAATCGATAACTTTGGTTTTGGTGGTAGGGGACTTTAAACGGGTTCTGATACACACCACTTATGGTTTATCAGAGAGTCGTAGAGTATTGGGTGTGATGTCAAGACGGAAGTATCACTTCAGTCATATTGGGAGATGATGTCACGCAGGATACGGGTATTAGTGCTCTTAAAGTGATGCGCATCCAATCGTGATATTATGACCAGGTCATGATATCCGATTATAGAGACTAGTTACCAGACATCCGATATGTGTTTTCGGACGGGGCAGACACTTATCCAGCCCCAGCCCTAGCACGTGATTATCCTAACTGGGCCGATATGCACATACAATCGTATACTACGCTTGATACAGATCTAGATATTCTTTAATGGATATGTTCGGAGAATTAGGTAGACTTGGTGCTTTGCTAGGAGTCGACCTTGTCTCGTAAATCGGTAAAACGTAGTACTTGTACGTACGTGATTCGGATACTCCGACGACCGTATTTACTGCCACTTATCCGGGGATCTCATGGGTCGCTTGCCCGATAATCCACCGATGACGCACAACTCGCACTCTTAAATAATCTGGGATTATATAGAAGTGAGAGAAAATTAATCTAGGATTAATTACGAGATATTTTATCTAGGATAAAATATCGTCTAGAGAGAGATAATGATTAATTTGGAATTAATCGATAAATTAGTATATTCGATATATTAAACGAAATTAGATTTCGACGCGGAATTAAAATTAGATTTTAATTCGGGCAAACGAGTTAATTTAGAATTAATTCGTTAGCGACGTAAGCTCGGTATTTCGGAAATATCGAACCCGAACGCGTGAGTGCACGTGGGCCCACTTTCATTTGGAAACGTGTGGGGCCCACATGACACATGTCATTCTAATGCTTTGCATGTAGATTGTGTACATTGCACTCAATGTCATTGCATGGAGTTTGAGTGTTTGACACTCTAAGCCATTGCATGTTTTGTGTCATAAATTTATTATTAATTTAATAAATATTATGGCATAAATATAAATTGATTTTTGGTAAATCATTTTTAACTTAACACAAAACTTCTTCTCTCTCAATTTTCTCTCTTCCTCTCACGCCCAAAACAGAATTTTGGGACTGGTTTGAACCAGAAAACGTGACACTAAAGGGAAGCAAGGGTTGGGTTTTCATGGTGAAAACAGCAAGTGCTAGCACACTACGTCTTGCGAAGGTGGTAGGGAGGTTCACCCATGAGGCGGGACTCATCCGACGGAGTTTGGAGCTTCGTTTTGAGACCCGAAACTGCCAAGACAGTGAGCATGGACTGGTTGCAGTGGCGTGAGCAAGGCAGTACGTTTTTGGCCTTGATTCGTCTTCAAATCGACATAACCGATCAATGTGAGTATTCCGCTACCTCCGTTGATGTGTTCACGCATTATTTCATGTCTTGATTTGATCTTGGGACCTTAGAATAAACCAACATTGTGTATATAAGGAGGTTAGTGGGAGAGGGCACTGACAATGAAATTCCCATATAGCAATTGGTGAAAGCTTGGCTTTCATAGATATTCTTTCAATAGAAATTCTCCGTAGAATTCTAGGGAGTAACAACTTTTATTCAAGGAATAAAGATCTACTGGGATAGATTTGGAGTTTGTTAACACTCTCTGGGAAATTGTACATTTAATATGTACTTGTATTGGTGTCTCATACGCTTCGAGCATATGGAGTCACGATCAGGTCAATCCAAGTGATAGTCACTGGATTGAAGTTAAGAACATCTGTTAGTATCTTAGAGAACTAAAGATGTATCTTAAACTATGGAGAAAGAGAACTTGAAGTGACTGGGATCACTGCTGCAAGTTTCCAAACAATTAAATACTACGGTACTATAAAGTTTGAATAACGGGACAGTGAGCTGGAAATCTTCCTAGCAAGATAACTGTTGCCGAATAAACAACAAAAATGCGGATTATTGCTGCAGCTGAGGCAGCAATAGAAGCCATTTGGATCGAAAATAAATCTAATTAGATTAGATATAGTTCTGTTAGCAGCTGAGCTAGGCGTCAGCACAGGCTAAGGAATTAAAGGTCTCATCGACGATCCAGATATATACTTCTATATCATCTGATTCGTTCGGATCATACATCGTGGCGATGTCATGATCGTGTAAATCGCGTCAGACGATTATCAAGCAAATCCGCTGACGAAAACCCTTAGCCTCAGCAATTTGAGCGAACCGTACATAGTTCGGGTGTGGGACACTTGAGTGACTGGCTATGTGCCAAGTGGGAGATTGTTGGACAAAATGACCCATAGCGTCACTATTTGCACAGATCATTGTGTTGTTGTAGCAAATTGACTTTGTGACAAGGAAATTGCACTCTCATCATTTGTGATTAGATCACCATAGATATATAAATGAAGAGAGGTCCCTATGATTAGTTCCTGGACTGAGAATGATATGAGACAGTATCAGTCCCTAAAGGATTAATCATTAATATCCCTAGCCGGAGTATTATCGAGACTGGACATTGATAATACGGAATAGGCTAGTATTGCACTTGTGTGCGTTGTGAGGGCACAACGGCATAGTTCTCATATATATAAGTATTGGATACTTATGCAAGTGCGATAGGAGGTCGTGTTTCACCGATGGTACGGGAAACAGCTTTGCTCTGGATAGACCCTTCGGAATCCCATTGGTATTATGACTATGTGTATATGGGAGGCCGAACTCAAGGTAGGTGTGTATAGTCTTAACCTGAGACTTACATCGCTAATACTTACGATAATCGATAGACTTTGGTCTTGGTGGTACAGGCTTTAACCGGTTCTGCGTACACCACTTCTGGGTTTATCAGAGAGTCGTAGTGTATTGGATGTGATGTCAAGACGGAAGTATCACTCCAGTCATAATGGAGATGATGTCATGCAGGATACGGTATTAGTGCTCTTAAGTGCTGCGCGGCCATCGGGATATTATGACAAAGTCATATATATCCGATTATAGAGACTAGTTACCAGACATCCGACATGTGCTTCGTACGGGGCAGACACTTATCCAGCCCCAGGCCTAGCACGTGACTATCCGATACTGGGCCGATATGCACAATACAATAGTATACTACGCTTGATACAGATCTTAATATTCTTAAATGGATATGTCCGGAGAATTTGGTAGACTTGGTGCTTTGCTAGGAGTCGACCTTGTCTCGTAAATCGGTAAAACGTAGTACTTGGTACGTACGTGATTCGGATACTCCGACGACCGTATTTACTGCCAACTTATCCGGGGATCTCATGGGTCGCTTCCCGATAATCCACCGATGACGCACAACTCGCACTCTTAAATAATCTGGGATTATATAGAAGTGAGAGAAAATTAATCTAGGATTAATTACGGAGATATTTTATCTAGGATAAAATATCGTCTAGAGAGAGATAATGATTAATTTGGAATTAATCGATAAATTAGTATATTCGATATATTAAACGAAATTAGATTTCGACGAGGAATTAAAATTAAATTTTAATTCGGGCGAACGAATTAATTTAGAATTAATTCGTTAGCGACGTGAATAGTGAATTCGCTAGGCGTAATCATCTAATTACGACGCGACGGAAAAATCGTTAATTTGGAATTAGCGAACCCGAGCCCGAGTGTGATTACGAGCGCATTCGTATTTCGAATTCGAGTGCGGTGACACAAGTCTCATCAAGCGTCAAATCAATCAGTCGCATCAAGCATCAAATCACTTGTCACTTTCAGTGATGTGACTTGACAACATGTCACTTTAATAAAGTAGATGTGACTTGATGGACATGATGTGTACTTGATGGCTTTTATTGTTTGACTTTTAAAAGCAAATGAAATGCAAATTAAAGCAAATGCATTTGAAATTCACATAAGCATATATAAGATATACTTGAAATGAATTTTATTTTGACAACTTAATACACATTTCATCTCTCAATTCTCTCTCATTCTCTCACGCCAAACCCATTTTTCTTCACTAGTTTTGAACCAGAAATGGCGTGACACTAAGTGGAAACAAAAGTGGTTTTTCATGGTGAGAAATCAAGTGCTAGCACACTTACGAGTCTTGCGAAGGTGGTAGGGAGGTTCACCCATGAGCCGGGATCCGTCGGATGAGGCTTGGAGCTCCGTTTCCTCACCAAAAATTCTGATTGCGAGGGCAGTGGACTGGTTGCAATTCACGCATGAAGCAGTGAGCATTTTGGCTTTGTTCGTCTTCAAATCGACTCAACCGATCGATGTGAGTATTCCGCTACCTCCGTTGATGTATTCACACAATATTTTCATTGCTTGTTTGATCTTGGGACCTAGATAATAACCAACAGTACCCTCATCCGATATTTTAAGTAGTTGATCTCGGCTAGACTCGCGAGCACTTAATTAAGGATCTTAGCAGTAGAAGCCTGGGTAGTCGGCGAAATAACTAGATGAAGAGATGATGGATCAGTGAATGACCGTTTGCCTTGATGTCCATCCTGGTTTACTTAGACTGCCTATAACCGATAAGCGTTAAGCTACCCATGGGTGAGTATTAGGACCACCATTAGGAGAAATGCTACCTTAAGGGGTAGGTGTGTCAAAGAAAGAAAAAAAGAAAGAAAAGAGAAAAAGAACAAGAAAAAAAAAAGAAAAAAAAGGTCAAAATGAAAAGAAAGAGACAAGAGAAAAAAGAAGAATACCATATCATGTTGAGTATGACGAAGTAATCACAGAGTATGATCAAGACATCTAGGTTGGTTAGACCCACTGATCCGATTCTCCGAGACAAAATCATCTAGTTGGCTTACTTAAGGAATAAGCTGCGAAAGAGCATTGGCACACACACACTAGGAGTCTAGTTCAGATCACTCATTCAGACGATCAGATCTGAGTGTATTAAGCACTTTGAATATTCTATGGTTTCGACACGAAGCATCCGTTGAGGACGAAAATATGCTTAGCTATCAGGATTATCTCGTGAGAGGCAGTACAATATAAACCATTACGGTGTTAGTATCAATTTTGGGGACGAGTCTCAGGGTTGAGACCCATGTCATCAATATCAGTATTTACGGGTATGGCACTTTGGGGGTGAGGCCCACATTAGCATCAGTATCAGTATTGCCGGGTATGGCACTCTGGGGGTGAGGCCCACATTAGCATCAGTATCAGTCTTCCCGGGCATGACACTTTGGGGGCGAGGCCCACATCATTATCAGTATCAGTCTTGCCAGGTATGGCGCTTTGGGGGAGAGGCCCACATTAGCATCAATATCAGTCTTGCCGGGTATGGCACTCTGAGGGCGAGGCCCACATTAGCAGCAGTATCAGTCTTGTCGGGTATGGCACTCTGGGGGCGAGGCCCACATTAGCATCAGTATCAGTCTTGCCGGGTATAGCACTCCGAGTATAGAGACGCATCAACATCAGTATCAGTCTTGCCGGGTATGGTACTCCGGGTATGGAGACACATCAACATCAATAACAGTTTTTCCAGGTATGACACTCTGGTTATGGAGACAAATCAACATCGGTATCAGTTTTTCCAGGTACGACACTCCAGTTATGGAGATATTGCAACGACACCTCGGGTATGGGGTTTAGAATGTCAGGTATGGCGCTCCGGGTATGGAGATATTATAGTGACGCCTCGGGTATGAGGTTTAGCATGCCAGGTACGACACTTCGGGTATGGAGATATTATAGCGACGCCTCGGGTATGGGGTTTAGCATGCCAGGTACGACACTCCGAGTATGGAGATATTACAGCGACGCCTCAGGTATGGGGTTTAGCATGCCAGGTGCGGCACTCTGAAAATGGAGCATGGTTCGAAAATGGACCACTATCAACAAACGCCGAAAATAGCACTCCAAAAATGGAGCATGGTTCAGAAATGGACCACTATCAGTAGACGCTGAAAATGGCACTCCGAAAATGTAGCATGGTTCGGAAATAGACCATCTCTCATCAGTATCGGTTCAGAAATGGACTATATCATATCAAGTAACGGTTCGGAAATGGACCACTCTCACATCAGTAATGGTTCAAAAATGGACCATCTCACATCAGTAGCGGTTCAGAAATGGACTATATCTTATCAAGCAACAGTTCGGAAATGGACCATCAAACGTCATCAGCATGTCGAAAATGGCACTCTGAAAATGGAGCACGGTTCGAAAATGGACCACTATCACTCGCCGAAAATGGCACTCCGAAAATGGAGCATGGTTCAAAAATGGACTATCATCACATCAGTGACACTTTGAAAATGGGGTTAGCATGCCGAAAATGGCACTCCAAAAATGGAACATGGTTCGAAAATGGACTATCATCACATCAGCAACGCCTCGAAAATGGGGTTTAGCATGCCGAAAATGGCACTCTGAAAATGGAGCATGGTTCGGAAATGGACTATGATCACTTCAACAACGCCTCAAAAATGGGGTTTAGCATGCCAAAAATGGCACAACCAGATCAACTCAGTTCAAAGCAGCAGGCAAGTCAGGTGGCAGCTGGCGAGCCAGGTAAGTAAAAATGCATTGCATAACTTTGATAGGATTGTCATTGTCACACACTGCACAAGTCCCATCAAAGTAGGGGCGACTGTAGGCACTGCATTTTTGCATATAAGTCCTGATGATGAGTCTCGTATGGAGACACTACCTCTTTAATTATGGAAGCCGTGGGAAACAGACGTAGGAAGGAAATAGTCAAGAATTGACACATTGTTGGATTTAATTCGTTGGATTAGCTTCAGGTTCGCTTGTTGGACCTCTGTTTTAACACACACACCAAGCCCACACATCACTAAACCACACACCAAGCCCACTAAATGGACCAAGCCCACGCGCCCAAAGACTTAAGCCACACGCCCAAGACACTTTCCTAAATAACAAAACACACATTAAACACATGCATAAATCAAGCCAAATCCCCTTCCTAAATTAAAGAAATCCCATGGATCCCTTGCATAATTAAATCAAATCATATCACTAATCAAAAGAGAACAAATCAAATAAAATCAAATCACTTACCTAATTAAAAGATTTTTCCTTATCCCACACTAATTAAAATTATCCCCCATAATTACATAAATCCCTTCCATATTCAAACAAGGATAAACACAACCCTCTCCTATAAAAAGAACCACAAACCCAACCTTAGGATCCCTGGCTCATTCACAACAGTCACGGATTCAAACCTCTCCCTCTTCACTATGACTCACGACTTTCACAAATAAACCCTAATAACAGCTTTGGTTCTCTCCTTCAAGGTAGCTCGGTCACCAAACACGCATCAAAGCCATCGCAGCCCTCACAGATCATGCCAGCAGCATTCAAAATTGACAACAACAAGGACCCACTCGGCATGCACTAACCCATAATCCACGAACCATAACGACCCCCACTGACCTAACACTCACGTCCCTTAACACATTCAACCTGCCCCCTTCACGCTCTCTCCCACATAAGCCACAAAGACCCTTCAAACATGTTAAATATGCGATGAATGAATGTTAAATGCATATTTATTTTATTTTTCAGCCATGGTTTCTCCAATTATTTCCATACTCTCGAATGATAAATTAACCGGGGAAAACTATGTAAGTGGAAAAGTAACATGAATGCTATCCCGGTCTGTGAAGACCTAAAGTTTGTCCAGACGGAGGAACGTCCTCCCGAGCAGGTCAGAAATGCTGGCAAAGTTGTGCGCGATACCTACCAGAAATGGGTCGTAACAAATGAGAAAGCCCGCTACTACTTGCTAGCAGGGATGTCTGAGGTTCTTGCTGCAAAGCATGAACCTATGGCTCTAGCATCTCAGATGATGGAGTCATTGCAGGGCATGTTTGGGTAGCCTCCGGAGCGTCAACGCCATAAGGCCATGGTCTCAGCGATGACTGCTAGGATGAAGGATGGGACATCAGTCCGAGAGCACGTCTTAAGGATGATGACTTATCTCAACACTGCTGAAACCCATAGAGCTCGTATTGACGAGCGTAGCCAGATGACCATGATTATGGAAACTCTTCCGAAGAGTTTCCTACAGTTTAAAAGCAACTATGTTATGAACGAATTGTCTTTTACTTTGACCAAACTACTTAATGAGCTCACCCATTACGAGTCCATGTTTGTGGATCCTCGTAAGTCCAGTGCAGAGGCAAATGTTGCCAAGTCTTCTAAATCTGCAAAGAATAAGAATAACAGCACTGGAAAGGCTAAGGGAAATCCAATGAAAAATAAGAATAAGAAAGGCTCCAAGGATGGCAAGCCCAAAGGAAAATGTTTCCACTGCGACAAGAATGGGCATTGGAAAATGAACTGTCATAAATACCTTGCTGAGCTGAAGGAGAAAAAGGAAACAGGTAAATATGATTGACTTGTTATTGAATCTCTATTAGTGGAGGATGATAAATCCGCTTGGATTGTTGATTCTGGAGCCACTATCCATGTTTTTTCTTCTTTACAGCTACTTGATTCATGGAGGGACCTTGCTGAAGGTGATTACACCATGAGGGTCGGGACAGGGGATGCCATTTCAGCAAGAGCAGTGGGAGTTTCCAGTTTAAATTTTATTAATAATAGTTATTTAAATTTGAACAATGTGTTATTCATTCCTGGTTTTCGAAGGAATCTGATTTTTGTTTCAAGACTATTGGATGATGGTTATTCAGTTTCTTTTAATAGCAATTTGGTTATTATTGGTAGAAATGGATTAACTATATGCACATGAAACTCAGAAAATAACTTGTATGTGTTAAGACCGTTAACACATAGGTCACTGCACAACACTGAAGTGCTTAAGGTTGAAAAACCTAAAACAAAACGGCCAAAGATTTCCCACGATGACACATATCTATCACATCTTAGACTTGGTCACATCAACCTTGACCGGATAAATAGATTGATAAAGAACGGAGCCTTAAACCAGTTAAAGCTCGAGACTTTATCAGTTTGTGAATCCTGTTTAGAAGGAAAAATGACCAAGAGACTTTTTACTGGAAAAGATATAAGAGCCAGTCAACCACTAGAGCTAATACATTCAGACGTTTACGGACTGATGAATGTAAAAGCCCGAGGTGGTTATGAATACTTCGTCACATTCATTGACAATTATTCAAGATATGGGTATGTCTACCTAATGCATCACAAATCAGATACCTTTGAAAAGTTCAAGGAGTATCGTGCTGAGGTTGATAACCAATTAGGTAAGACAATCAAAACTCTACGATCAGATCGTGTAGGGGAATACCTCGACAGAGATTTCGAGGAATTCTTGGTTGAGCATGGGATAATATCCCAACTCACAGCACCTAGAACACCACAACAAAATGGTGTTGCAGAAAGGAGAAATCGAACCATACTAGACATGATAAGATCTATGTTTAGTTATAGCTCACTACCTAGTTCATTCTGGGGATATACACTGCAAACCGCAATACATATCCTTAATGTAGTTCCATCTAAGTATATTCCTAAGACTCCCTTAGAGTTGTGGAATGGTCGTAAAACTAGTTTACGACATTTACGCATATTGGGTTTTCCAGCACATGTGCTGAAGAATAAGACCACAAAGTTGGAGCCACGTTCTCAGGTGTGCCTTTTTGTAGGCTACCCTAAGGAGACTAGGGGTGGATTCTTCTACAGTCCTGATGATAACAAAATATTTGTATCGAAAAATGCTACATTTCTAGAGGAGGACTATATGAGGGAGTTCAAGCCTCATAGTAAAATATTACTCGAGGAGTTACTTACTGGTTCGACCAGCACGCTATCGTCAACGAAAGTTGACAAATACATAGCACCTTCGACATTTGATAGTCAGATGCTACCCAGTTAGAATCATCTACCACCTAGACGCAGTGGAATGGTTGTACGACAACCTGATCGCTACCTAGGGGTTGGAGAGGCACAAGTTGTCGCCTCCACCGATGGCATAGATGATCCATTGACCTATAGTAGTGTAATGGATGATTCTGACAAAGAGGAATGGCTCAAAGCCATGAACCTAAAGATGGAGTCCATGTACTCCAACTCGATCTGGGAACTTGTAGACCAACCTGATGGGGTGAAACCCATATGTTGCAAGTGGATCTACAAAAGGAAGAGGGGATCAGATGGGAAGGTACAGACCTTCAAGGCTAAACTAGTGGCCAAGGGTTATACCGAGAAAGAGGGAGTTGACTATGAGGAAACTTTCTCGCCAGTAGCTATGCTTAAATCCATCCGCACTCTTCTATCCATTGCCGCATATTATGACTATGAAATTTGGCAAATGGATGTCAAGACTGCATTCTTTAATGTTAATCTTGATGAAAGTATCTATATAATACAACCAGAAGGGTTCATCGCCCAAGGTCAAGAGCAAAAGGTTTGCAAACTGCAAAGGTCCATTTATGAACTCAAGCAGGCATCTCGATCTTGGAATATAAGATTTGACTCAACAATCAAGTCTTTTAATTTTGAGCAGAATGTTCATGAGCCTTGTGTATACAAGCACGTCATTGACGGGAATGTGGTTTTTCTTATTTTATATGTTGATGATATTTTACTCATTAGGAATGATGTAAAGATATTATCAGACGTGAAAAACTGGCTAGCTGACCAATTCCAAATGAAAGATTTGGGAGAGGCCAGTTATGTTCTTGGGATCGAGATACTTCGGGATCGCAAGAAACAACTGTTAGCTATGTCTCAGGCATCCTATATCGACAAGATCCTTATACGATTTGGGATGCAGAATTCCAAGAAAGGCAATCTGCCTTATCGGCATGGAACAGTCTCCTAAGACACCTCAGGATGTTGAGGAAATGAGACATATCACATACGCCTCATCAGTTGGTAGTCTCATGTATGCCATGTTATGCACGAGACCAGACATCTATTTTGCAGTGGGAGTAGTCAGTAGGTTTCAGTCAAACCCAGGATTGGATCACTGGGTGGCTGTGAAACACATTCTCAAGTATCTTAAGAGAACGAGAGATTATATGCTTGTATATTCCGGTGAGGATATGATCCTTAGGGGATATACAAACTCTGATTTTCTGAAAGATGTTGATTCTAGGAAATCTACATCTGGATCAGTGTTCACCCTAGGTGGTGGGGCTATTGTATGGAGGAGTATAAGCAATCTTGTATTGCTAACTCCACCATGGAGGCTGAATATGTAGCGGCTTGTGAAGCGGCTAAGGAAGCAGTCTGGCTCCGTAAATTCTTGGGAGATCTGGAAGTTGTTCCAAATATAGATAGACCACTCACCCTCTATTGCGATAATAGTGGAGCGGTGGTAAACTCCAAAGAACCAAGAAGCCACAAGAGAGGAAAGCATATAGAGAGGAAATATCATATCATCAGGGATATAGTGCAGAGATGAGACGTTACCGTCACAAATATTGCATCTGCAGAGAACCTTGCTGATCCGTTTACAAAGACCTTGCCTGCTAAAGTTTTTGAAGGTCACCTAGATGGTCTAGGATTACGTGACATGTCCCATTTGCTCTAGTGCAAGTGGGAGATTGTTGGGATGTATGCCCTAGAGCTACATGTGATGTAAACGGTTTCATGTGTTTTGAAATAAAATGATGCATTATTTATTTATCAAATTGTTTGTTTATTTTTCGCATATTATATATCTTTGTAAATACCGTAGATTACTTATGTACCTTCAGACTTAGTGTATGAGTGTCATACACTAGAGGATTTAACTCTGAAGTTAGTAATCTTAAATAGTCAATATAGAGCAAACAAAGCGGGTACTTTGTTTGTGGTTTATCTATAACTGCGGTCCATTCTATATTTGTATGGCGATCTTAATCCGGATCGTCCATGTAGATACATGAGAATGGAGGCACCTTGTATGATGCGATCATATAGGACTAGACCCAGATAGAAATGACATTCTTATATATCCATTAAGCAAAGAAAGTCATTTCAATCTACTTGATGGTCATATATGGATTGATCTTAATCCTGAGTGTACTACGAACTCCTGCATGGCAGGCTGTGTCCTTTGATTTACAAAGGTGAGGTTGGTGTAGCAGTCCCGACCAATCGCTACGTACTTTGGGGGCACAGTTTGTTTTGTAGCTGGGAACGTTTTACATAGACATGGAGTTCACTCCTTCTTGCGAGAAGTATATGAGTATCTTTCTTAAGGGTTGATTCGATACTTGAACGATTTGAGCGCTCAAGTCTTTCTATTACGAACAGAAAGAATAAAATTCATAATAGTTATGAATAAATCGTTCATTAGAGAATCAATGGTACTTAAGGTAAAAATAATTAGAGGGGTATAACGGACATTATGACCCGGCTCTAATTACAAGATACTCTTGAAGGATCAATTCGTATGTAATGACTATATCGATGGACAACGACTTAGTTTGACTTAATATTTCATCTGCGGCAACGATAATGCAACTTCGGGTTTTTAGTGGAATAACCCGGAGTTAATAATTCGGAATATCTAATTAAGAGCTTATTTAATATTTCGAGATTATTGGAGCTCGGAACCGTGGGTCCATTTGGTCCCCGTCTAGCTCGATTTACTATAGTGGATTTAATATAATTGGATAGTCTAATTATATACTCACAAAAGAATAAATATTATTAATATGATTAATAATATTAATTATGTCACACTTGAAACTATACATTAAAAGTTAATGTATGGTATTAATAATTATATGATAATTATTAAATATAAAATATTGAATTATATATATTATATAATTTAATAAGGCTAAGATTGTAATTTCTATATTATGGGTTTTGGAAACCTTTATTTTATTTTAGAAGTAATGACTTTCAAAATATTAATCATATATTTAATTTGTAACATATATTGACTTTATGGAAAGTAAATAATATTGTTACAAAATTAATGAAGAAATAAAGGGCATGGCCGAATTCCTTGATGTATAAGGAATAAGATTTGTTTATTTTGGAAACAAAATTTAATTAAAAATCCTAGCCTTGGCCGAATTCCTTGGTGTATAAGGAATATGATTTGTTTATTTTGGAAACAAAGTTTAATCCAAAAATCCTAGCCTTGGCCGAATTCTACCTTAGGGAGGGGATTGGTTGTTTTGTTTGAGTGAAACAAAATTGACCTAAGTATAAAAGGAAAACTTGATTTTCTTTTGAGTAGTGCACTCATTCCAAACCCTAGCCACCTTATTCTTCTTCACAATTCTCTCAAAAGTTGAGAAACAATTTCGAAGAACAAGAATAAGAAAAATATTATTAGTGTGTGATATAATCTCTAAAACGTTTAGGGATTTGTTTATGTGTGTAGCCCACACTACTTTCCGTTGGTAACGATTTATAGCTCGGAAGATCTTGTGGCGTTGAACAAATCATCTTCTTCTTTATTCTTGTAAGTCACGGCATTGAGGTACAATAATACCTCATTGCCGCACTTCACTTATTACAATCGGGGCTCCATTTTGATTTGTTTTAATTCGGGTTTTGGGAAACACCTTGGGGAATTTTTGGGGCTGAGTTAGGATTTTTATGGAGTGGAAAAATCAGACCTAAAACGCTACAGCAGGTCAAGCAAATCAGATGTTGGTTTGGGTGCAGTTCGAGTGTGTAACAGGTGTAAACAGTCCAATTATTCACTGCAGTTCGGGGATTGTTCGAGGACTGTTTCATGCGCATTCCAAATCTGAGATCTTGTCTGAAACAGAAGCAAAACCTCAGTATAAGTGCTGGTTCCATTCGGCTTTAAGGAAGGGAAGATAGAAAATTTTTTCAAGGTCTATCCGTGTGCCTAATCGCTTCCGTTGCGCTAGGAAAGCGTTTCATACACCTTCATCCTAGCAGTCATCGCTGAGACCATGGCCTCATGGCGTTGACGCTCCCAAGGTTGCCCAAACATGCCCTGCAATGACTCCATCATCTGAGATGGTAGAGCCATAGGTTCATGCTTTGTAGCAAGAACCTCAGACATCCCTGCTAGCAAGTAGCAGCGGGCTTTCTCATTTGTTGCGACCCATTTTTGGTAGGTATCGCGCACAGCTTGGCCAGCATTTCTGGCCGGCTCGGGAGGACGTTCCTCCGTCAGGACAAACTTTAGGTCTTCACAGACCAGGATAGCGTTCATGTTACTTTTCCAATTAACATAGTTTTCCCCGGTTAATTTATCGTTTGAGAGTATGGAAATAATTGGAGAAACCATGGATGAAAAATAAAATAAATATGCATTCAACATCCATTCATCACATATTAAAATCATCAATGAATTTTGGCATAAACTTAAACATGATGCATGAACCATGAATAATGAATTAGAAACCAAAGATAATTACTATGCCACGGAAATCTATCATCCCACAAGTAAGTTCCGCTTTAGGGTAGGTCAAGTACTCGTATGATAGATCGAGACAATCTCAGTCAATTTAATATATGCGGGAATAACTCTTATTCCTATATTAAACAACTACCGTTTTATTTGATCAAGGAATTTCATTAACAGTTAATTACTCATTTGTGAGTGTAACTCGCCGTTTCAGGATTATTTGACATAACAAGTGATGTGCCACTGTAGGGTAGGTCAGTTCACAAGATACATCTAGAATCTCTATCCTCTTGGAACCCAAACCTGATATTGACCCAAAATGGACACCATCCGTAGGGGGACGAAAACAATCCGTCTCGAGGTACCTTTTGAATCTCACGTTTTTGGACTAACAACGGAGATCATGGGATATACTGTCGTATATCCCTCTCCTACTCACTACTTAAAAAAATAAGGTTTCTATCTAAAATATCAAATATTTTATTTTAGCTAGTGTGGATAAACTTATGGCGGCTAAAGCATAATTATTATTTACACTAGTATGTAACATGAGACCGCTGGTATTGACAACAGCAAATAGATCGGTTTATGAGATAGAGAGAATATTGGAAGTAGAGGTCAACAACGGGAAACCTTGGTATCATGATATTCAGAGGTATCTGGAACATGGAGAACTCCTAGAAGAAGCAAGCAGAAAGGACATAATAACTATTCAGAAGTTGGCTTCTCAATATGTGAGTCTGAAATGAGAACTATACAAGAGACATGTGAATGGCATTCATCTGAAATGTTTGAGAAAAGAAGAGGCTCAGAAGGTAATGGAAGAAGTACATGCCGGGGTATGTGGACCACACATGAATAGGTTGAATTTGTCTCGCAAGATAGTAAGACAAGGTTTCTACTGCTCAACTATGGAAGCTGACAGCGCGAAGCTGGTAAAGCATTGTCATGATTGTCAAGCACACAATAACTTTAACCATCTGCCTCACACAGAGTTGCATGGGTTGTCAGAGCCGTGGCCTTTCTCAGCATGGGGAATCGACATGATCAGAGAAATTTGACCAAACGCATTGAATGGACATCGCTTCATAGTAGTGGCAGTGGATTACTTTTCAAAACGGGTGGAAGCCGAGTCATTTCACAATGTTACAGCGAAGCAGATGGCAAGGTTCATAGCTCAGAATCTCATATGCCGATATGGAATGCCGCACCATGTAGTAACAGACAACGGAGTTCAGTTTCAAGGAGAAACGAAGGCGATGTTACTGAAGTATGGGATAGTGAAAGTGTTCAATCAAAGTCCCAAGGATCACAAATCAAGCATAAAAAACCACATATGAACACATCAAAGGAGGTGCGGAATATACTCACATTGAATTTCGGTTTTGATGAATGAAGAACAAGGTGCGATTTTGTCCCCTCCAAGCTCACGGCAGTGGCTCCTCCTTGCAGTGGGCTGTGCGATTTTAGTCCTCTTTGAACCTCCAAGAATCGGCCATGCATGAACTCCATTGAAGCTCCAAGCTTTGAGATTCCATGCTCACAAACTCACTTCCCTATCACCTTTGTATCACTCAAGGTGTGTGCTAGCACTTATCATCTTCCATTTTGCTTCTCAAATGCTCGGTGAAACCAGAGAAAATGAAGAAGAATCGGCAGTGATGCCGTGAAGAAGAGAGGAAGAAAAGGAGGGAGATGAGAGAAAACGTAAATGTTGCATGTGAGAGAGAGAAAAAGATTTTTAATATATATATTTTTTATTTCATTTACCAAGTAAAATAAATAAAACATATATATCTTATCTTTTAATTCAAAAGTCAAAAGTTAAAAACAATAAAGCTTTTCATCATTTCAACTTTTAACTTTAAGTCACATCACATCTATTCACTTTAATAAAGTGACATATTGTCAAGTCACATCACTCAAATTGACAATTAATTTGACGATTGACGCGACTAGCGATTTGACGCTTGATGTGACTCGCGTACCGCGCTAGAATTCGAAATGCGAATGCGCTCGTAATCACTCTCGGGCTCGGGTTCGCTAATTCCAAATTAACGAATTTTCCGTCGCGTCGTAATTAAGTGATTACGCCTAGCGAATTCACTATTCACGTCGCTAACGAATTAATTCTAAATTAACTCGTTCGCCCGAATTAAAATCTCTTTCGTAGCCTAATCCTTAAGTAAGCTAACTCGATGATGTTGCCTCGGAGAATTGGATCAGTGGGTCTAACCAACCTATATGTCTTGATCATACTCTGTGATTACTTCCTCGTACTAAACATGATATGGTTTTTTTTTGTCTCTTTCTTTTCATCTTTCTTTCTTTTTTTCTTTTTTTTCTTTTTTTTTTCGACACACCTACCCTTTAAGGTAGCATTTCTCCTCATGGTAGTCATAATACTCGCCCATGGGTAGCTTCACGCTTATCGGTTATAGGTGGCCTATTTTTTACTTTTTTTTTAGAGACTTTTTTTTGTTTCCAACCATATCATATATCGTAACATAAGTAAACCAGAATGGACCTCTAGGCAAACGGTCATTCATTGACCCGCCATCTCTTCAACTAGTCATCTCGCCGACTACTAGGCTTCTACTGCTAAGATCTCGTAATCAAGTTCTCACGACTGTAGCCGAAATCAACCACTCAGAATACCGGATGAGAGCGCATTTTGCACTTATCATTACTAAGGTTTCTTCCTACAGCAAACAATGTCATCACCGAACATTTATCTAACCATCAAGGACTTCTCTCACTTTTTTTTTCACTCACTCACTATACGGAAATCTTCCTTTCAACTGATGAAAATGTGGGCTTCGCCCCCTGGGATCCATTCTCGAAACTCATACTGATACGAGCCTCAACCCTGGGATTCCTTCCCAAAACTGTTACTGATTCATTCTTGAAACTGATAACACTGTACCATTTCTGCTTCTGGTTGGCTTGCTTTCGCCACTTCTTCTTCCCTTTTTAAAACCTGTGAGTACAAAACAAGACACAAAAGAATGCAAGTGCGTTACGTGTATGCATGCATGCATGGGTGAATTTCCTATTCCGTTGTGTTAGGTCTTATGCCAGTTCTCCTAGTGGCTGCTCGGTCCTCTCTTCCTCAGGCAAAATATTGTTTTAATCTATCCACGCTGATCGGCTCGGTAAACTCGTTCCCTTCCAAATCTGACAGTCTCACTGCCCCATTTCCCATCACTTTCTGTACTATGTAGGACCCTTCCCAATTGGGTCTGAACTTTCCTCTCGGATCTGTCGTTGACGGCTTTGACTGCTTGAGCACCAGATCACCCTTCCTGATCTTGGTAGGATGCACTTTTTGTTGAATGCTCGAGCCAACCTTTTCTGGTATAACTGCATATGCTGTAAAGACTTCATTCTTTTCTCATCCATCAATGCCAACTGTTCAAATCTCTGTGAGGCCCATTCTTATTCTGGCAACTCTACTTCTGCTAATACTCGCATGGACTGCATCTCAACTTCCACCGGCAGTACTGCTTCCATTCCATAGACCAAAGAATAAGGCTTGGCTCTTGTTGTAGTTCTCACAGAAGTTTTGTATCCCCACATGGCGTATGGTAGCTTTGTTAGACATTATGTCCCATAGCGTCACTGTTTGTAAATGATATTGTATTATTGTACAAAATTAACTATGTGATAATGAAATTGCCTTTTGCCGTTTTGTAATATTATTTACTTTGATATATAAATGGCGAAAGTCCATATGATTAATACCGGATTGAGATGATATGAGACAGTATCAATCCATAAAGGTTTAATCATTAAATATCCCTAGTCGGAGTATTATCGAGATCGGACATCGATAATGCGGAATAGACTAGTATTGCGCTTGTGCACGTTGTGAGGGCACAACGGCATAGTTCTCATATATTTAAGTATTGGATACTTATGCAAGTGCGATAGGAGGTTGTGTTTTACCGATGGTACGGAAAACAGCTTCGCTCTGGATAGACCCCGCGGAATCCCATTGGTAGTATGTCTGAGTGTCTATGGGAGGCCGCATCAGGGTAGGTGTATATGGTCTTAACCTGAGACTTACATCGCTAGTACTTGCGACAATCGGTAAACTTTGGTTTTGGTGGTTGGGGACCTTAACCGGTTCTGTGTACACCTCTTCTGGGTTTATCGAGAATCGTAGTGTACTAGATGTGATGTCGAGATGGAAGTATCACTTCAGACATATGGAGGTGATGATCACGCAGGACACAGAACTAGTACTCTATAAAAGGTTGCAACCATCGGGACAATATGACCAGGTCAGGATTGTCCGATTTAAAGAGACTAGTTACTTGATGTCCGATATATGTTTCGTACGGGGCAGACACATTTCCAGCCCCAGGCCTAACATGTGATCATCTGATACTGGTTCGATATACGCAATACTATGGTATACTACGCTTGATATAGATCTTATATTCCTATAAGAATATTTCTGGAGAATTGGGTAGGTATGGCGCTTTGCTAGAAGCCAACCTTGTCTTGTGAATCGGTAAAAACGTAGTACGAGGTACGTACGTGTTCGGATAATCCGACGACCGTATTTACTGCCAACATATCCGGAGATCTCTTGGGTCGCTTCCCGAAGATTCACCAATGACGTATGATTCAAACTCGATTAATCTTGGATTAATTACGGAGAGACTTTATCTTGGATAAAGTACTATACATAGAGAGAGAACGATTAATTTGGAATTAATCGTAAAATTATTATATTCGATATAATAATCGAAATTCGATTTCGACGCGAAATTAAAATTAGATTTTAATTCGGGCAAACGAGTTAATTTAGAATTAATTCGTTAGCGACGTAAATAATAATTTCGCTAGGCGCAATTATTTTTTAAATTCGATTTAATTAACGTCGCGACGTAAGTTCGGTATTTCGGAAATATCAAACCCGAACGCGTGAGTGCACGTGGGCCCACTTTCATTTTGAAACATGTGGGGCCCACATGACACATGTCATATTATGCATTATTTAACTCTAATGCATTGCATGGAGATAGTGTACAATGCACTCAATGGTTTTGCATGGAAATTGAGTGTTTGACACTCTAAGCCATTCCATGATTTGTGTCATAAGTTTATTATTAATTTAATAAATATTATGGCATAAATATAAATTGATTTTTTGTAACAAAAATCATTGAACTCTCCTCTCTCTCACATTGCCGAAACTGCATGCAGTTTTGGGCTCTCCATTTCTTCATTTTTGTGGCAAGATTTGAAGAAGTTGTGCATTCAAAATCACAACAAAGGCTAGCACCTTCAAGGGATCATACATAGGTGATATGGGAAACTAATCCTTGAGCTTGGGAGGATCAAACAAAGCTTGGAGCTGCACTTTCCACCTGTTGGATAATATGACCCATAGCGTCACTATTTGCACAGATCATTGTGTTGTTGTAGCAAATTAACTATGTAATAAGGAAATTGCACTCTCATCATTTGTGATTAGATCACCATAGATATATAAATGAAGAGAGGTCCCTATGATTAGTTCCTGGATTGAGATGATATGAGACAGTATCAGTCCATGAAGGATTAATCATTAAATATCCCTAGCCGTAGTATTATCGAGACTGGACATCGATAATGCGGAATAGGCTAGTATTGCACTTGTGCGCGTTGTGAGGGCACAACGGCATAGTTCTCATATATATAAGTATTGGATACTTGTGCAAGTGCGATAGGAGGTCGTGTTTCACCGATGGTACGGGAAACAGCTTCGCTCAGGATAGACCCTTCGGAATCCCATTGGTATTATGACTAGGTGTCTATGGGAGGCCGAAATCAAGGTAGGTGTGTATAGTCTTAACCTGAGACTTACATCGCTAATACTTACGACAATCGGTAAACTTTGGTTTTGGTGGTGGGGGATCTTAACTGGTTCTGTGTTCACCTCTTCTGGGTTTATCAGAGAATCGTAGTGTATTGGATGTGATGTCAAGACGGAAGTGTCACTCCAGTCATAATGGAGATGATGTCACGCAGGATACGGTATTAGTGCTCTTAAAGTGATGCGCATCCAATCGCAATATTATGACCAGGTCATGAATATCCGATTATAGAGACTAGTTACCAGACATCCGATATGTGTTTCGGACGGGGCAGACACTTATCCAGCCCCAGCCCTAGCACGTGATTATCCGATACTGGGCCGATACGCACAATACATTAGTATACTACGCTTGATACAGATCTAGATATTCTTTGATGAATATGTCCGGAGAACTTGGGAAGACTTGGTGCTTTGCTAGGAGTCGACCTTGTCTCGTAATCGGTAGAACGTAGTACTTGGTACGTACGTGATTCGGGCACTCCGACGACCGTATTTACGCGCCACTTATCCGGGGATCTCATGGGTCGCTTCCCGATAATCCACGATGACGCACAACTCGCACTCTTGAATAATCTGGGATTATAAAGAGAGAGAGAGAATTAATCTAGGATTAATAACGGAGATGTTTTATCCGGGATAAAATGTCGTCTAAAGAGAGAGAACGATTAATTCAGAATTAATCGATGTATTAATATATTCGATATATTAGACGAAATTAGATTTCGACGCGGAATTAAAATTAGATTTTAATTCGGGCAAACGAGTTAATTTAGAATTAATTCGTTAGCGACGTAAATAATAATTTCGCCAGGCGCAATTATTTATTTAAATTCGATTGAATTAACGTCGCGACGTAAGCTCGGTATTTCGGAAATATCGAACCCGAACGCGTGAGTGCACGTGGGCCCACTTTCATTTGGAAACGTGTGGGGCCCACATGACACATGTCATTGTATGTATTATTTTATTGATAATGCATTGCATGTTGATAGTGTAGAATGCACTCAATGTTATTGCATGGAAATTGAGTGTTTGACACTCTAAGCCATTGCATGTTTTGTGTCATAATTTTATTATTTATTTAATAAATATTATGGCATAAATATAAATTGATTTTTGGTAAATCATTTTAAAAACTTAACACAATTAACATCTCTCTCAAAAATTCTCTCTTCTCTCACGCCCAAGGGGCACAATGCTCACTGTTTTTTCATCACAAAAACGTGACTTTGAGGGAAGCTAGAGTGGATTTTCATGGTGAAAATTCAAGTGCTAGCACACTTACAAGTCTTGCGAAGGTGGTAGGGAGGTTCGACCATGAGGCGGGACTCATCCGATGGAGTTTGGAGCTTCGTTTTGAGACCCGATTTTCTGTTTTGCAGGGCAGTGGACTGCATGCAGTAAGCTTACCAAGGCAGTGCGTTTTGGGCATGATTCATCTTCAAATCGACATAACCGATCAATGTGAGTATTCCGCTACCTCCGTTGATGTGTTCATGCATTATTTCATGTCTTGATTTGATCTTGGGACCTTAGAAATAACCAACACCACCTTGGCCGAATTCATCACTGCACAAAGGAGAAGTTTTCATTTCATCAACGCATCCGCATTCGGATTTTTGTGAGTATGATTCCGCCATACTTCAATATTGTTCATTCATTATATATATTTTGTTTGCTCTTGTTGATCTTGGGGCTTGGTAATAGAAACCAACAATGGTATCATTGAGCTTAAAGAGCATGCAAATATATTAGGATGTTATTTGGGGAAAATTGTATGAAGCATGATTTGATGAGTTTGCTTGATTAAATATGCTTAGATGTATGTTATTTAGATTATACATCATCAATTTCATGGAAAATAAATTGGATTAATTTTTCCAACCCAAATGAGGCTTGGCCGAATACATGCAAGCATATGGACTAGATGATTTTTTAATTTTAAGACATTAGATGACTTGAAACAATATGGAATGATGATTTGTAACTCGATTGGATTGAAAACGAAATCGGAACCATTTAATCACCTTGGCCGAATGCTTGATGGAGGATTAAGGACTTGATTTTTTGATTAAATAATGTTGGACATATATTTAAGATAAAAATATGATTAATGGATTAATTTGATATTTTGGGAATATTGATTTAAGGAATTAATCATGATAATACACTTTAATTAGTTAAGTTATAAAATTTGGAATTTTAAAATTTGGTTAGTTGGGCTTAATTTTGAATTGGGCCTAAAACTATTATATTTGGACAAAATGGGCTTGGTTGGGCCAAGTAGATTTGGACCATTTGGATTGGATCCAAAATGGGCCTAAATCACACCATTTAAGCCCAAATATAATAAATGGGCTTTTATGTTTAATTGGGCCTTATGGGCTTGATATTGATTTTATGGCATATGAGGGTGATTCCTTATTGGGCTTGGTAATTGGGTTTGACCCATACATTGACCAAAACCCAAGCCTAAAGAAATCAATTGAAAGCCCATCGGACTTTAATTAAACGGACATTAGATGTTAGTTGGGCTTTGAGACCCGATTGTATTAGATTTGGAATCTAAGTTATAAAGCACAATAAAAGTGTAAATATTTAATTTAGAATTAAATAATAGGATTAGTATTGAATACGACTTAAATTGGATTTAACGAGTAGTTCGATATAATTCGTGAATTCATACTATAAGTATTTATTCTCAAATTGAGTTGGACTCGCGCAAATGCAAACAATTGTTTGAACATTGTATTATCACCTAATTAAAGACTAATTAATTGGATTTGATTGGTTGTATACATGCCTTGAATGAATGAATGTGGATGTGATGTATGAATAGTGTATATCGGATGGATATTAGAAGGGAAGGGTAATTTTAGAAATTATTGTAAATTTAGAATTTATAAATTGGACCTGCGTGTCCAGCCTTTCTCTTATTGTCTCTTTGTATTCTCTTCTCACCTAATTCCCCTCAATGTAAATGAGGTTTCTCTTATTGTATTATGTAATTGGGTAAGAGTAGAATAGTGCTAGCGGGGAGAGGAAAGGGAGTGATTTGTTCTAGGAACAAGTTTGTTGTCATATCCATCCGTATATCGCTTATTACTTACTTTACGCGCTTTATGATGTTTTAGAAGCATGCTTAAGGGTGTATGATGATGAGACCTAACAAAGATAAATTAATTGGTTGCCAATTACGCGAAAAATCCCTCAAACAATATTAAGCGATTTTCCTTCCATTGAATGATTCTTGTTCAAGATCCGAAGTTGGCATTGGTTTTGGGCCAAAGTCAAGACCTTTGTCAATCAAGGATGTACTTGAATCATGAGAGTTTTGTTGCATATCGGTGTCTTGTCCAAATCGTGATTTTTATTGGCCAAAGTCAAGATCACTTTTTGTCCAATGACATTGATTACGAAACTTTCCTCGTCAATGGGTCCCGCTTAACTGGAATCATTAGGTTTGTTTTTGGCCAAAGCCAAGGCCTAGATGATTCGGAGGATAGGGTTAGGAAAATGTAATGGATACATTGACATTATACATATGTTTGGGACTTGGATGTCCACCTAACCGGATCTAGGAATTGGATGAGATCCAATTGATCATAGAGATCTACCTAAGTTAAATAGCATACAGCTTTTATTGGCCAAAGTCAAGTTGTGTGTTATTTAACGGGATCCTAGCCCACTAGGAAATGTGATTTCCCGAGTTCTCCACAAGAGGGTTAGAGACTTGAAGAAAATAGTGGGAGGCTATTATTGAATTTGCAATTTCGTTCAGATACTTAGCCTTACGCGTCTTTCAAAATTATTTCGTCAATATTTTAATAATTAGTTGGACTAATATATTTTTATTTTGCTTGTAACAGTTTGACTGTACCCATAACATCGTTGACTTTATAGTTGGACTATAGTTGTCAAGATGACTGGCAAGGGTACTGTCCGCGACATAATCATGGGCGATAATGTCTTCAAAGGGACAAACTTTGCCGACTGGGAAATGAACCTCAAGATAGTGCTTGGGGCTGAGAGGGTGCTGTATACTATTCAGAGACCTCTCCCGCCTAAACCCACTGAGCCACTGGAGCTAGAGTTATGGAAGACTCATAGTGACGATTGTGACCAAGCTCAGTCAGTTATGCTAGCTGCAATGACCCAGCATTTCAGACGCCAGAACAGGGACTTGGATCCCTATAACATGATGGCAAGATTGCGTGATCTCCACCGCACCAACAAGCGGATGGAGAGGTATGAGCTAGTAAGGAAACTCTTCCGCTCCCAGATGACAGACGCGCATCAGTTGAGGCCCACGGGACTCAAATGATCGCTGACATAGATGAGTTAGCCAAGATGGGCATTGTCTTGGAGGCAGAGTTGACGATTGATATGCTATTACAATCGCTACCCTAACCCGATACTTGGAAACAAATCATCATCAACTATAAGTTGATGGACACTGACGACACACTCTGGAGAGTTGTTGTCCGTGGTGATGAAGGAGTCCGAAAAGGACCTCCTAAAGGGGAGCAAGCGCGAGGCGCATTATGCATCGACCTCTCATGCGCCAAGGGCTGGG
>SKCR01008292.1:0-21785 GCA_019454045.1 Zanthoxylum bungeanum | reverse complement strand
TTCATTCCTACGTCTGACTAGAGCTGGTTTAATCCCTCCTCTTTCACACACACGGTTGTGGGAACACAGAAAATCTGGGGCGACGCCGTTCTGTTCCTAGGCTCGCGGCACTAGTTGGGAGTACGGAGTAGCCACGAGGGACTAAACCGGAGAGTAATGGAGTCGCCACCCGGTGTGAACCGGGAAAATGAGATTTAAGGCCGCACTCACCCCTCGCAAGGGAAGACCTCAAACCGTTGGGTTCGGAATGTTCCTTTACTTATGCCATTTGTAATGAAAGGATTTACATAATAATTTAATCAGGCTTAAGTAACACTTATTCCTAAGAATATCATGCTTCTATATTCATAGGTACAAAATAACACTCATACATACATTTCGCATATATCTCATATCTAATAACACATGTCTAACAAAATACCTCAAAGTAACAATGAACATACAACTTCATTCAGCATATCATATTCATGAAAACACAAGCATACATATATCCGCACAAGCATACATGTGAGCACTCTTCCAAGTGATACGTGGAATTGTATCCCAAGTACAGACCGCATTACCGTCCATTCGGAATCGGCTACGGAATTTATGTCTGGGTTTCCATCCGATATATCACAAGAAATAATACTCCAAAGTCATCATGGCATAGGCATATGAATCGTAATGCGTTAAATCAAGACCAAGGCAAACGACACAACTAATGGAATAAACATGCTTGAGTACTATCTCATGAACCTATTAACCAAATAACATGCTAACAGCCTAATCATGCTTGAATACAATCCCAATAACACATAGAATGGATAAATGCAGGAATACAAACAATACGATTGGCTATATAACACAAGAAAGATCAACCAAGAGGCAATTATGCATGAATATGATAAGACAGACTCAGTTCAGTGTGTTCACGTTCGTGTAGCGTTCGTAAACGCGTTCGAACAGAAATGAAACAGAATGCTCACGTTCGAGTAGCGTTTGATAACGCGTTCGAACGGAAATGAAACAGAATGCTCGCGTTCGTATGGCGTTTGATAACGCGTTCGAACGGAAATGAAACAGAATGCTCACGTTCGTATGGCGTTCGTGAACGCGTTCGAACGGAAATGAGACCTGATGCATGATAAGGCAAAAATGCTTGCGCGTTCGAGTTGCGTTCGTAAACGCGTTCGAACGGGAATAGACCTGATGCATGAAATGGGACACAATACATAAACAACAAAATAATGGGGCGCGGCGAAGTACTGCCGTAAAGGTGGCCTTTTGGGGCTCTTGATCTCTCAAAGAGAGGACCTTTAGACCAACATACTAAGCCCATGCGCTCGACTGAATCATGCATACAAAGAATTAAAAGCAATGATATTAAACATAGTGTGCCCGATTGAACGTATCTTGTATCCAACCGGGCACACATCAACCGGCGCGGCAAAGCATCGTGGTAAAGGGTTTTAGCCCCTCCCCATAGGGGATCTCACATCGCACTTACTAAACCCATGCGCTCGGTTGAATCATGCATACGAAAATAAAGACAATCATATCAAACTAGGTATGCTCGATTGAACGTATCTCGCATTCAACCGAACACACATCAATCGGTGCGGCAAAGCGTCGTGGTGAAGGATTTTTAACCCCTCCAATTAGGGAACCTTTCATCGCACTTACTAAGCCCATGCACTCGATCATATCATACGAGAATAAGCAACATACAGAATTTAAATGACAAGAAATAAATAAACCAAAGCAACACAACACAAGAGAAGGTGCTGTTTACTCAAGTGATACGTGGAGTTGTGTCCCATGTACAGACCGCACTACCGTCCATTCGGATTCGGCTACGGAATTTACGTCTGGGTTTCCATCCTATATACCACAAGAGACAACACTCTTCCATTCATCCAATACCCACAACACACATCATACACACACAAGATTTAACAAACAAGTAAAATACAATCAAAATAAATAACAAAAATCGGATAAAGACGAGTGTGAAAAGTACCCTCAGGTCTAACCTTTTAAATCACCTCTCGGATGTACGGTACACGATCGTCGGAAGGGTGGATGCTCCGCAACTCTCCCGGTTCACTGGTTCACTGTTCTTGTTCGTTGTCTTACTGTTTTGAGTCCGTTTTGCTGCTGTTTCCTTGTGGTTTCACTGCCGTTTCCTCTTTATCTTTTGCTTCCTTTTTCTTGGGTTGTTCTTCCTGTAATTTTTATGTGTGTTGTGTATGAGCTAGGGACTAGGGACTAGGGACTAGGGTTGAGAAGGTTGGTGAAGGGTTCTTTTTATAGGCAATGGGTTGGGCTTGACAAGGAAAGGGATTTGGCTAATTAAAGAGGGATTTGATTTGGTTTGGTTAAGGGAAGCAAGGGATTTGATTTGGTTTGCTTTAGGAATACAAATATTTTAGATGGTAATTATCTTATTAGATTAGGAAGTCAAATATATGATTGGCTTTAATTGGTTGATTGATTTTAACTTGGTATGATTATATTTTTGATTTAGTATGTGATTTGTTTAATTTAGGCATGATTTTAGTTTAAGTTGGTAATTGCTTATTTTATGTTTGGTATATGTTTTATTTAATTATTTTTATTTTTAAATTGTGATGTGTTTTATGGGCTTTGGGGGCTAATTGGGCTGGATGTGAGGCTAGCAGCAAAACCAGAATTACCGACACCGTTCGAACGCTTCCTCGAACGCGGCACGAACGCCCGCAATCCGTTTGACGTTCGAACGTAAACACGAACGCAGCACTAACGAAAACAGTGAACCTTGTTCATTCTGAATTTCCCCTTCCGATGTCCGTTTCCCGTGACCTCCATGACTTAAAAGGTAGTGTCTCCAAAATGAGACTCATCATAGGGACTTATGTGTAAAAATGCAGTGCCTACAACTGTCAATTCTCATCTTTTTATATCCTGAGGCTATTTGGGCTAGCTCATTAGCTATCTCGTTCTTCGTCCTTGAGACGTGCTCTAACTCTACATAATCAATTTGTTCTAACAATTCTTGAGTTATTTCTAATAATGTCATGACTAACGAACTCTGACATCTAAAGACCCTCATCACATATTGGACCACTAGTTGTGAATCTCCCTTAATGGACACATTTCTTACTCTCATATCAAGGAGTATTTCAAACCCAAATATTAAAGCCTCGTATTCGACCTAATTATTGGTACAACATTCGTCCAACGTGACGATGAAACGAAATCTTTCTCCTAAAGGAATGACAATGGCGATTCATATTCCTGCCTCATTCCATGTGCTAGACTCGTCGAAGTACATTGTCCATGATTTTAAGCTTTATTCGTATATTTATATTTCAATTTCTTTAGTTATGCTTAAACAATGGTGATCAGCGACAAAATCAGTAAGGGCTTGGTTTTTTATGGTATTTTGGGGTTCATGTCGTATGTCGAATTTCGACAACGAAAGAGACCAAAAACCTACCCTTTGATGTAAAATTGGGTGAGAGAACATGTATTTCACTATATTGATCTTTGTAACTAGATACACAGTAGTCGGCCTAAGATAGGCTCGTAATTTAGTGCATGTAAAATACAAAGCCAAACACAATTTCCCCATTGGAGAATAATTACATTTGTATTTCAACAACTATCTGCTGAGATAATAAATAGCTCTTTCTACGCCCATGTTATCATCCTGCGTGATCATTCCAGCTACAGACTGCTCCTCGACAGATATGTATAGCTTCATTGGTCGTTCTAGCACGGGAGGTACCATCACCGGCGACTTCGCTAAATAGTTTTTTAGGCTCTCGAAGGCTCTTTGATGTTCTTATGTCCAGATGAAATCGTCATTTTCTCTTTAGCCTCAATAGATATGAGAAGACTTTAGTTTTACCTGCACAATTAAAAATAAATCTCCTTAAAAAATTAATTTGCCCTACGAACCTTTGCAACTCTTTCTTGTTCTTGGGAGGTTTAGCCTCCATGATCACTCGAGATTTATTTTCATCGATTTCAATTCCCCTTTGATGGACTAGAAAAACTAGAACCTAGAAATTTACCGGCGCTAACCCCGGAAGAGCACTTGGTAGGGTTTAATTTTAGTTTAAACTTCCTCATCCGCTCAAAAACCATTCTTAAGTGGTTAAAATGTCCGTCTATAGCCATAGACTTAGCCACTATATCGTCTACATAAACTTCTACAAAATTGTTAATCATGTCATGAAAGATTAAGTTCATAGCTCATTGGTAAGTGGCTCCGGTGTTTTTTAGACCGAATGACATCACTACCCACTCATAACACCCTAAAGACAATGGGCATCTAAAATCCGTTTTGTGAACGTCATCCTCGATAATATAAGTCTGGTTATTTTGGTTTTCCGTATAGTACAAGATATGAGGACTGACCCAAGTCTTCCCCCAATGTCCCCACGGCTGGATTTCCGGCTTCATATAATTCCTTAAGAAGCCGACTTTGTGTTGTTCCCCTTATGTGTGCTTCAGCGCTCACATCTATTTTTTTTTTTACATCTGTCACCTCGTTATCCGAAACCTCATTGCTTTCTGTGGTAAACATTGCAACTCATGTCTCTTCACCTTCATAGACGTCTTCATTCATTCCAGGGGTCCCATCATTGTCCCATTTGAATTTCTAAGATAGCAAATAGTGATTAGCCACAATCGGTGGCATGCTGCTAAACTGAATAACAATGGGTGGTTCTTCATCGTCTGTTTCATCCCGCTTCTTCCGTCGGTCAAATTTGGTTCGGTCTTTGCATTCCTGACTGATTCCTTCTTCGCCACCAATATCTTTGGCCTCCATAGCTATTTTCCTTTTCATAGTGGTGTCAGTTGCGAAGACATGGCCTTGATTTTCATGGCCAATAGGAGCTTTCACCTCACACCGCTGGCGCATCATCTGACCATAATTCCTTTGATGTCATCTCAACTATGTCATTGTCATCTCATCCACATGAA
This sequence comes from Zanthoxylum bungeanum, assembly GCA_019454045.1. Taxonomy (NCBI): domain Eukaryota; kingdom Viridiplantae; phylum Streptophyta; class Magnoliopsida; order Sapindales; family Rutaceae; genus Zanthoxylum; species Zanthoxylum bungeanum. The sequence continues at coordinate 16,829 of SKCR01008292.1, read as the reverse complement.
CATAGTTCTTTCCTTGCTGGTTATACGAATGCCAAATATTGGGCCGGTGAAACTTCGGGCTAAAAGTTCTGATATTCTGAAGGAAGTTTGAGTGTTCTCCATAGAACCTAGGTGCGAAGGTTTTCGGGTGCCATGCTGCCGGCTCCCTTTTCGGTGGAGCCCTTTTACAAGTTTCTTCCAGTTCTTTCATCCATTCTATACTGTTCTGACAGCGAATACACAAATTTTGTGGACCCTTTCCTTCTTGGTACAACTCTATCCTCTCAAGGGCATTAGGGTGTTGAACGTTCTGATCTTCATCTAAGACCAGCTTAAATTTTGGAAAATTCATCTTAGTTAGGTCAGAGTTAATCATGTTCATTTCCAACGGCTTAGGGAACTGGTTGTCGTCCACAACCATCTTGTCTTTTTTTCGAACATTATTCGTCTAGACTCTATGGCGTCCTGTCACACATTCCGAAATACAAGGAAACTGTTAGTTGAGTGAGACCATGCATTATGCCACTTATAATATTTTTTTACCGCTAACTTGCTCAGGGCTTGGCAATTTGTGGTGGTCGCTTAATTTAATCTGTTTATCCTTATATAATTGATCAAATATGACATCTACTTTAGTGACGTCAAAAGAAAAAGTCCTAATCTTTTTTTCATTTTCCGCCTCTGGGCATGGTTCGGCCCACGCCTTACAGACATATGACTTTCCCTTAATTAATTCGGTCAGGCATAGGTCGGCCGATTCAACATTCATTTCTCCTACTTCGTAGTTTGCATTCCTATAATAAGTTCCTTTACTAGCATCTTCATTTGCTATTCTTCCCTCAACAATCACACATCCCTAACTACGCTAGTAGTGAGCAGGAGGAGGTCCCATAACTCTCGATCTTGGAATTTCTTTTTTAAGTCAAAGTTAAAACAACTTTGATCGATTTTTACAAATTCATTTTCTGGCATAGGTATGTAGCATTGGCTTCGGGCTGCTTTAATCTTTGCAAAAATATTTCGACCCACTCACCTGGCAACTGCCTTAAATTTTCCAAATCAGCCAGGGTAACTTCGGACTGGATTTTATAGAACTGTGTATGGAACAGCTGTTCCATTTGGTACCAGTTCTCCACCGAATTGGGCGGTAAGCTGATATAGCAAGAAAAAACTATTCATGATAATGAACCATGGAATAATCTCAGTTTATGGAAATCGTTTGTCTCTCCTCACTGAAGAGTAAATCGCTCTATATGCTCTATAATGGAAACTTCCCCAGATCCCGTGAACAGAGAGAATTCTGGTATCTTATAGTTTCTGGGCCACAGATACGCTAAATCGATCCAATCCGGATATGGTTTCTGATATCTTGGCCGAATTGGCCTCCCCCCAAATCGAATTGATTTTGGAGAATCTCAGTCATTTGTTCTCTTAATACATCGTTGCCATTGAATGGCACCCCTACATGTGGTGGTTGTGGTCCCCTCACAAATGGGGCATGGTCTTGACCATGTCCTTGTAAACCTTGAGGCAACACTACCTCATGTTGTGTCATATTCGGCCCTAGGTGTGGGCCAAAACTAACAGGGTTTGTCCCTCATCAGGATATTGTTGGGGCAGCAATCCCTGGAAGAGGAACATTTCTTGGTCCAGCCTCTGTTCGAGTTCCCCAATCTTGCTCAGGATTGCTTCTCATGTCTAACGCATGAGGTGAGATCCCAGTTGGGACCCCCCCCCCCCCCCCCCCGTTTGTGTATTTAGCCATTAGCTCATTTAATGAACTCATATGTTTTGTCATTTTTTCATAATGTGAATTGCTAGTCGAAATGAACTTATCTATAACATGAGTATTTTGAAGTCTAACATGTTCGACTACGTCCTGGGTGAATTCGCCAAACAAGGCACGCATCACGTTAGGATTGAACTCCCTTATAGTGTCATACGACTCGCTTCTGATAAACCCTCAAAATGCCACTGCAGCCGGAACGTGAGTTTGGTTGGTTTGCTCCAATCCCCCTTCCTCTGTACTTGAACCAATCTGAACATTCTTTTTCGGAGGCATCTTCACTTCTTGCACCAATTCCTCCCACTGTGGTCGCCAAAAACTGTTCGCATAATTTTTTATTAATACACGTGTAAGGTTCCAAATCTCCTAAGATAAAGTCCCAGAAAATGGTGTTTGATTCTAAGAAAATGCCTCCAAGGGGCGCAAGCACACAAAGTACAACCCTAAGGATTACAATGCTAAAAAAACATTAAACTTAAACTACTTGCTCACTTTGAGTCTTTTTTTTTTCTTTTTTTTTTTTCCCTTTGTTACGCCTAAGCCTTTTATAATGTACAGTCCCGCTAATCGCTCAAGCAATTTTGTTGTCTTCAGCCCATTAAACCCCCACGTTTCCTACTCGCATGTAACCGCTAGATCATGCATGCAACCGCTGGGTCATGCGTGCAACTGCTGGGTTATGCTCTGATAACCACTAGATCATGGGGATTACTACCAGACTGTGCAATAACTATTAGGTGAAGCTATTCGTAACTTGCCAACTGCAAAGCACCTTCGCATATTCGTTCTTCCTTCATTGTTCTTCACTTGTTGGAAGGTTCTTTCTCCGTTCTTTACGATTCTTTACCCATTGGTCGAATCATCCTGAGTTGAGTCGTCCTGGATCAATTCCTTCTTCATTCTTCGTCCTGAATAACACCATGCCTTTTCGTTCTTTAATAATTATTTTCCTGTTAACAATAACAAATACCCTTTTCAAGTACATTTTTGATCATGGCATGTAGTGTAGGACTTGTTCCATTCGGAATTAAAAAAAAACATCATTTTCCATAATGGCGTATTATAGATCGAATGGTTAAGGTGAATCAGGATTTTTTTAAACTAAAATTCAAAATTCGCGATTCGGAATGAAGATTTTTCCAAGTTCAAATCTGAATCAAAATTTTTATTCAATACTATTTTTCATCTCAAATCTCGTACCGAATGGTACGAGATCTCAAATCTCATGCCAAATAATCAGGATCCCGAATCTTGATCAGGATTCAAGATTATCTTCCTACCCTAATATGATTTAAATTTTATTTTAACCAATTTTGAATAAATTTTTTTCAAGTAACAAAATTTCAGATTGCATATACATTTTCATTAGTATTAAAAGATCATTAGCAGAGACCTAAGGTTAGGTATTGGAAAAAAAATCAAAATTTAACACGTTTTAGACTGCACTGGGAATCTGGGATTAAGAGGCTGCTCTGCTTCAAAATTTCATTCTTTTAGCAGGACCTTGGTCGATGATAGGATCAATAGGAGGAGGTTGCGTCTCTTCTGCCTGTTGGGTTTCAGTGCCTTTCTCTGCTTCCACAGTTTGAGGCGGCGCATAACCTTCTGGGAATGGAGGAGGGGGAGGAGCTGGTGGTAACTGCAAAATAGAGAACAATCTAGTTATAATTTTGAGATGAAACAACCTTAAAGATCTACGCAAAAGTTTAAAAAAAGGTTCTGCTAAAAATCAATCACTGCGATTATTCATTATTTACGGAACAAAAAAAAAATCATTTGTAGTTTAACATCAAGAATAATAGTATTTGTGTGTACTTTTTATTTTATTTTTTATGTTTTAGCATCTCATTTGAAAGGAACATGAGAGGACTTGTTCAGCTAACCTTGCGCTGTAATGCGGCGAGTATGTGATCTACTCGCTTGACTTCTTTAAAATCAATTGTCTCTTTAACAACTTTTGAGTCAACAGGTGCACCCTCATTTTCAGCATCAACTGCAGTGGAATGAAACAAAACTTGTAATGAGGAAAGAAAAGTCAAGGGCAAAGGCAAGAAACTTAACAGAATACATTGGCAAGGAAACAACGGAATGATAAAAGACCTTTTTCTTTCTCTCTTTTTTTTTTTTTGGTGATGATACTAAAGACCAAGGCAAGAGGAAGAAGTTCGGGTCTTATGGTCTGTCAGAGCATAAAAAAGTTATACTCTAAAAAAATATTGGCATATGGCTAGTAATTTGAGGCCTTCTGAAGCTGTATATGACATGAAAGACATTTCCAGACATGGCCAATAGTAACAAACCTCAGTTATTGAACATGCACAGGAGGCTGTAATATTAAAAGCAGTTAAGCAATGGATCGAATATAACTTCCACTGAAACTAAGTGACTGGAATAGTAATAAAAAAAAGTCTTAAACATTAACTGACAGATCATAAGCTATTTCTGGACCTTCAGGTTTTTAGTTTGTATCATTATGCACTATATTTTCTCGACATTATGATTATCAATGGTTCAAATGATACTCTTACTAAGAAAGATATGCAAGCAAGAATCGCAACAACACAACTTCTGGCACAAGAAAATGAAACACCTTACTTTTATTGATCTATGCTACTAAACATATTGCACAACTAATGAACATCGGTAGGTACCTTATCAAGAAAGGAATAAAATAAAAGGAGGGTGCATAATTAAGCAGAAAATTGATACCATATCCAATCTTCTCCAACTTTGAGGCAGCAGTTGTAAAAGCCTTCTGTATATAGTAGAGAGCCCGTCCCTGTCATGTAGGTGCACAATCGAGATCAGATCAAGTCATAAAGATTGATTTATCTACATGTGAAATGATGACATAACATCTACTCCACATAATCTCCACCATCATATCAGTACATACATGGTCTGGTTGGTCAAATGACTCAAATCTATGCATTAATATTACGCTATCACCATTGTCTAACAACGGCAGCATATGGTCTCAAGCTTTTTTTAATCAAAGAAATAACATCTTATATATGATATATTTCTTTTACACTTTTAACTTACTTTTGGATCATCATATGGTTCAACCAATGAAGTGATTAGTAGCTCAAGAACAGTTATTTCTTGATTAAAAAATTTGTGTTAGGTAGCATAATCTATTGACATAAAGAAGAGAATGGAAAATCTCACCATTCTAGCTGCAAAGACATTGCAAAGCTGTGGTGCTTGATATATTGAACCATCCAATACATAATAAGTGAGCATTGGTGTGACTTTCTCGGGACCATCCCTTTTTTGCTTACGGATAACAAAGAGGTGGGGCTCCATGACTTCACTAAGCATGTATTCAATGCCAGTCATTTTCCTGCACCACAAAAACATTCAAGGGTTTTTAAGCTAGCATAACCAATATACAGATAAAGTAACATGATTTTCAGCAAAAGCACCAAAAGTAAGATAATTTCAGGGGTAAAGATTATGATAAACCATTCTTTGTGGCGTCCACCATCAGTCAGTCAAGTCCTCAGTAATCTATCAACAACCACAAAGTTTTGGCATGTGCGGTGTATGCGCTTCTAAGAATAGCTAGGTATTGATAATCAACAGAGGATTACATAATGAAATGATCATGTTCTCAAATCTCTCATGAATCATATTTCGGATGTACCAATGTCTTTGACTCCGGTTGGTTCTTAAGTTGCAAAAATCATTCTGCTCCTTGGGTCTTAGATGATGAAGCAGACATAATAGAGAAAATGCACTAATTTCAAGCACATTCTTGATACTCCTGGAGAACAAGTGCCGAAACCACCAAAGAAAATTAAACTGAAGATTTTAGGATCTAAGGTTTCGTTTAATTCAATAAAATATACTCAATTGGAAGTTTTTGCAGCATATAAACTTGTGAAATCGGTGATTCCATTAAAATATTCTGGAGCTTTGATGCCTCTCGTTCTTTTGGTCATTATATATATATATATATCCACACCCAGCTTTCAAACATAAAGTATTTTGTAGCTCCTAAACTAATCTAATATCATTCGTGTCTTCTTCATCAGATTTCTTAGCAACCAAACCAGTGGTCAGTTTTGAGAGGGAAATCAAAATCTAGAATCCGTTAGAATAACATTCTCTCCCAAGACGATATACAAATTAGGAAATGCAATACTGAACTAATTCATAATTAATTTTCCTGAAATTCCTTGGAAGTGTTCAATGACCAAAATTTCACCATCATCAAGACCCATATAACAATGGGAGCCAAATTTAACTTAACTCAAGTTCACTTCAGCTCAGAAACTAACATAAAGCAAACTAAAACAACAGATAAGTTAAAAACTAAAAATTCCCTTTCAGCCCAATTCATTATTTCACCTAATCAAGCTAAATCCTGATTAATTCCATTAAAAAATAAATGAAATATACCTACAAACATCATATAAAGACTGAACATAAACATAAAAATCTGAACTTGAAACAAACTAAAAGAGCATACATATGATACAATATCAAAAATTTGCTTTGTTTGTGTAATTTTGAAGAACTTACGAGAGCTGAGAGATATCTAGCGGGTGAATGGACCGCATTCTGAGCTGCTCGTTGTTGCAAGTCCAATCGTAAAAAGGAGACAAAGCGAAGTAATCAAATATCATATTTCGATCAAGTGGGTACGTGTTTAGCCACAGTTGGTCCCTGAAGCAGATCCCCGTCATGTCCGTACCCGGAGGCGATGGAGCCACCGGTGGCGCGCCCTCGAAGTTGGCTCCTGGTGGTGGCGTCGCCATGTTTAAAGTTTGATCAGTAAATGCCGTGCGTTTTGACGTCTCTCGCAATACAAGGAATGTGAAAATTCGGGTCCGGATCAAGGATTAGTATTATCCGGACTCGGTCTAATTTTATTTCTTGCATTTGGGTAAAAACTTTAATGGTGTGTTTACTTACTCATAATCAGAATAAATTGGAATCGGAATAGGTTGGAATCAGAATGATAAATCAGAATCAGAATAAATTGTTTACTTAACTGTAGGTTTCGAAATCGGAATGAAATAATATTACCATTGATGTGTTTACTTTATCTCATAATCGGAAAGAATTGTTAAAAAGTTATAAAAACATCATTAGTTCTAATTATATATTACTTTACTATTTATTAATTATTATTAATTTTTAATGTATTAAATTATTCTTTTATTAAGATATTAAATATCATTTAATTATTAATTATTGATTAATTTTATTGATAATTTATTATCTAAGTATTATTTAATTATTACTTTAAAATTTAATTATTAATGTATTAAATTACTAAATATTAAATTATTCTTTTATTAAATAATTATTTTCTTAAAATTTTAAATTTTATTAATTTTATTTATTATTTATAAATTAAATATTAATTAAGTATTACTTTATTAATTAATTATTAATGTATTAAATTACTAAATATTAATTTATTCTTTTAATATATTATTATTTTTTAAAATAATAAATATTATTTTATTATTAATTATTGATTAATTATTAATTATTAAAACATATTATTTTTTATTTATAAATTAACATTAGTTAAATACTTTAGGGGTAATATTGTAATTTCTCATTAATAATGAGAATGAGAATTTCACTCCGATGGGGTGGTGAGAATGAGACTCTCATTCCATATTCTCAAATGGGTGAGCCCAACTTCCATTCTTATTCCCATTTTAATTCAATTTTAGAAAGTAAACAATTTCAATGGAAATGATTCTCATTCATTAATTCTCATTGCCTTCAAGTAAACACACCATGATAAGAGTCGAGTTAAAACCAATGATTAAAAACTCAAACCGGACCGGTCGGTTATACCGGTTGAACTGAGACTCGATCCAATATTCAAGTGATCCCCAAAATCGATTGGAGTTGAACCGGTCAAAAATCGGTTGAATCGGCCGGTTCAATCGGTGACCCGATCCGGATTCAATTGGTTTTTGGTCCGTCTTTTTTTAGTATTTTTTATTTTCATATTTTTTTTATACAAAATAATAAAAATATAATTAAAATATTGACTTCGGGTCGACCCCTCGTCAGACCTTTGACCCTTGATCTTTTCGCGAGACCAAATCGATGGACCGGTCCGAGTTTTAAAACACTGGTTAAAACTTAAGCCAGTATGGATGGATATACAGGTAGATATGATAATAATATCCATGTTCATTAAATATCAAATATATCTCAAAGATTTGAACCCGGATAATTTTTAAAACATTCAATTAATATATTTGCTCACGAAATTTTGTGATGTCGGATATAATTTTTTCACTGGCGGTTGTTTTATTTTTCATTTGGGTGTCTAATTTTTATTTTTAAGTAATTATAGAGCATTGGAGATCCCCTCTACTAATCTTATATTTTTAACTTAATATAATCATATAATAATAAAAATATAAAATCACATATTTTAATAAATCATAAATTATTATTATCATTATTTTTAATTTAGTAATGTAGGACCCAGGATGTTATCTTGAGGTTCTGGATTTAAATGTTCAAATACAGGGAGTGTGTTTCTTCTAAGAATCTGAGACACACAAGGATTTTCCCTATTCAGTTTATGCCCAGAAAAAGTGATTTGACGACGGGATTTCCAACTTTTCCAAAAAAATCATAAATTATTTTAACATACAATAAATTCTAAAACATAACAACTCAATATATAATTGCCGACACAAAAACATCATCAAAATAAACAAAAGTCATATAAAAATAACCAACATTAAACTAAATCAATGTGATCATAATTTACAAAAGGAACAAATATATAGTATCTAATTTGTGATTTTAAGTTGCCCTTTGAATGAAAACAAGAATGTAAAATGTTTTATCCCTCTTTGAGGTTTTTCTTTTTTTATGCTTTGACCAAGTTTATTTAAATTCTCTTATTATCTATTATTTATATTAGTTTTATTAAATATTAGTAAACTTTCTATCCTCATCCACAAATTACAATTTTTCTTAATTTTTACTAAAAAATTAAGAAAATAAATACATAAACCTCATATTCCCAATAAAAAAAAAATGAGTAGAAAATTGATCATAATACACATTCTTAATGTTAATTTTTTGACATTTTCATCCTCAATCCTCAATCCTGATAGAGAAAATTCCTGAATACCCCGTCACCCTATCATTCCTACATTCATTGCTAGATTTTAGATTGATAGTCTCAATCTTAGATTCTTAGTTCTTTGAATTGATATCTAGTACGGAAAAATAATATTTTATGCTCTAAAATATTTTTTTACATTGGATTGCATATCCTGCAAAGGTATCAAGTTCTTGTATGAGCGTGCTAGATGAGCAGATCTTCATGATAATTAAATAAAGCCTGAAATCTTAAAATCAAACGACTGTGTACGGGACTCTTATTGTCTTAAATTTTAAGAAGATACTATAAAGACAAGTAAAGAAGAAATTGAAAGTTGAAAAATATAATGAAGTATTGGAATTAAATTGGATTGTAATTATAGAGGAGATTGAAGCCGTAAATGAATTTAAACTATAGTACTATAATGAAAAATTATAAGAATTGAATTTGGTCGATTTTGGGATTCATTTAGTAGTGTTTTGCTCTGAGTCTCTTGCTTGAATTTACAAGTTATGAAATAATTTCCTCAACTCCTCCATTACTCCACTTGGCCATCTCTTGCTATTTTGTGATGAGATGTGTTCATACAGGAAGGCTTGATCTTGATCTTCTTCTCAGCTTGATTCTAATTGGGTCGCGATCTATTTTACATTTTGAGTGGAAACAATATCTCACACATGTTTTTGAACTAAAAGCCAAATTCTTAGGGTAAATGCTCATAGATATTCAAAGAAATGGTTTTTTTTTTCATGAAGACTTGTGGAGCTATATATAGTGCTTGTGGAGATATAGTGAAAGATTGTTGGAATGGAGTCCAGGCCTTTGTTAGAAAATTGGCTCTATCTCATCAGAGGCTGCAACAATGGAGAAGGGAGAGTTCCTTATCGCGGGGTGGAGAGGAAATTATAGAGGTTGAATATCGGATTGATGAAATTTTGTTGGATGATGAGATTTTCTGGAGACAGAGGCCAAGGGTGGTGTGGCTGAAGGAAGATGATCGAAACACAAAAAAATTTCGGAGAGGAGATGGTACAATGAGATTCAGGGCATCCTAAATAATAAAGGAAGATGGGTAGTGGATGAAGCAGAGATCGAAGAAGTGGCTTGTGATTATTTTGGTGGAATTTTTACCTCTACTGCACCATCAGCTCAGTGAATTGAATGGGCTTTGTGAGGCTTATCAAGGAAGATTACACCAGTGATGAACATACATCTTGATGCTCCATTTACACCAAAAGATATTAGGGTGGTATTAAGGCATATGGCTCCCACTAAGGCACCAGGACCAGACCGATTTTCAGCTGTCTTCTACCAGAAGCACTGGCACCATGTGGATCAGCAGGTAACACAAACATGCCTTGCGGTTCTTAATCATCAGCATGATCTCTCTTCTTTAAACCAGACATATATTGCTATCATTCCTAAGATGCCGAATCCTAAAGCCATCACTGATTTCAGACCCATCAGTCTTTGCAATGTTAGTTATAGAATTATTGCTAATCGTTATTGCAAATAGGCTTAAAGGGTATCTAGATAGGATTATTTCTGCAAATCAAAGTGCATTTGTACCAAATAGGCTTATCTCCGATAACATAGTAGTTGGCTATGAAAGCCTTCATAAAGTCAGGAATAGGAAAAAAGGGAAGGGGGTCTAATGGATTTGAAACTTACATTAGTAAAGCCTATGATAGAGTTGAATGGTCCTTTGTGGATAAGGTTATGGATCGGTTGGGTTTCTTCTCATCATGGAGGAAATTGATTATGAATTGTATTACAACCCCTTCTTACTCAATTCTTATCAATATGCAGGCTAAGGGGTGGATTAAACCTCAGTTTTTTCAGGATTACTTTCTAGAGCAGATAGGGGAAAGACAATCTTGAGGCTTAAATTTAACAGTTTCACATTTGTTTTTTTTGTAGATGGTAGCTTGGTGTTTGCACAGGCCACGGTCCAAGAATATAAGGTTCTGAAGTTGATTTTTGATGAGTATGCAACTGCATCTGGGTTGGTTTTCAATTTCAGCAAGTCCTCTGTTATATTTAGCCCCAATACGGACATAAACATGCGTGAATCCATCAAGGGTATCTTCAATCTGATTACTAGATCAGCTCATGACAAGTACTTGGCGCCTTCCATCCATAGCTTGCAGAAGCAAAAGAGGGGTTTTTAATGACTTAAAGCTGAGAATTTTCAGAAAGCTAAAGAGTTGGCAGAAAAAGTTTATATCTTGCGGGGGAATGAGGTGTTAATCAAAGTTATAACACAGGCCATTCCCACTTACACTATGGGGGTATTTAGAATTCCTTAAGAGCCTTTGCGATGAGATTGAAAGGAAACTTAACGGATTTTGGTGGGGCTCGACTGATACGAATAAAAAAGATCCATTGGTCTTGTTGGGACAAACTTTGCAAACCTAAAAAGATTGGCGGAATGGGGTTTAGAAATTTGGAGTGTTTCAATCCAGCGATATTGGCTAAACAAGGGTGGCGTATTGTTCAATATCCAAATTCATTAATGGCAAGGTACCTAAAGGCGAGATATTTCAAAACCAGTCATTTTTTCGAAGCTAAAGTCGGGTACAGTCCTTATTTTATGTGGAGAAGTGTTATTTAAGATAGGGACTTGTTACAAAAGTGTTCTAGGTGAAGAGTGGGAAATGGCAAGGTGGTTTCAATCTATGATAGCCAGTGGATTCCAAGACCTTTTTCTTTCAAACCCATTTCAGCCCCTCACTGTCAGGAATTACAAAAGTTGCCGAGTTGATATATGATGGCCAAAAATGGAATGAAGGGCTGCTGCGTGAACTGTTTTTAGAGGAGGATGTGAATGAGATTTTAAGGATCCCTCTGCCTAGGCAGCCCAAAGAGGATCACTTGTGTTGGCATTTTGATAGGAGATGGTTCTTTACCGTCAAGAATGCTTATCATTTAGCTTTTCAAAGTAAAAAGCTTAATGAAGCATTTAGCTCCTCGGCTTATCCCAACTTCTGGCAACAAGTTTGGAGCATGGATTTGCCTTCTAAGATTAAGAATTTTTTTTTTTTTTTTTGGAAGTGCATTCTAGATCTACTCCATACGGCTGACAATCTTCGCTCAAAGAGAATCGTGCCATCTGATTTATGCCCGAGATGTTCACAAGGATAGGGAAACAGGTGCCCATGCCATGATCAGCTGCCATCTGATCATGTGGAGTTTGTGGGGAGCTAGAAACAAGGTCATTCCTTCATCATTTTTATAACTAAAAAATAGAAATGGAAATTCCTTCCCTCATCTCCTTTTCATCCGACAGAACATGACCTCATAGTAGAAAACTTAACATTGTTGCCAGTGCATGTCCAAACATGTTGTAATTTGTGCATATAAGAATAAAGGCCGTGTCAAATATTTTTTGTGCAACAATTGTGTGTTCTTTTTTTCTACATGGGAGACCTTTGGATCCAGGGGCACCAATAAAACAGCCCTTATTCTCTCACACATACAATTACACACAGTTTAAAATGGTATATTAGTCTTTACAGAATTTTAAATGCGAATGAACATCCAGGGTTAACTTAAGCTTATGTATCAGATACACCCAAATTTAGAAAAATGTAAGTTATGCAAAATGATTTTATGTAAATTACACCAAACTATTAACTCTTGTGCAAAAGCTAAAGATCTCAAATTATAGCAATAGACGACTGTAAATTACCATATAGAAATCTCAAAGTACAGTCAATAACATTCAAACTCGCGGTGTTCCTTACATGACCTTAACAAATATCGAATCTGGCTTTATCATCTCTTCCCCTGAACATGGCTCCAATATAAAATAGTACCCTATAAACTCAGATTACCAATTCTTGGCAATTATATATACCAGCATTCATTAGCTGTGAAGTCGCCTCTAAAAATTAGGTCCCGTAGGCGCTAACAATAACATATTTCAAGAATAAAGATGTGTTGAGATAGTACCAGGAGTTGAAAGAAACAAAATCAACCTATTCTTTCAGGCTAGATGTAATAAATAAAATTACATAAACTGATCTACATGGATTAGTTTGCTTTCAAATCTTGCACTTTCTTTTTTACAAAGAAGTAAATGCAGCTAAATTATGAGGAAACAGAGGGAGGGTTGTTAAGAAAAAGCATAATAAAGATATATGCAAAAGCAAGATGAACATCACTCACTACGGGCTACAATACCTAGCACCAAACCAATGATGGTAAGATAATCTGATCAAACACTCCGATGAAAGGAAAGAAGGATAAATGTGCACAGAAAGATTACCATATCGTTTCACCTGCACAAGCATATATGGATTCTCAAGCCGAATTAGTGAGATGGGTGCAAAACTCAAAATTTTGATGCCCCAAACATTTAATTTACTTGAAATAGTCTGGCCGTAGAATAGTAATAATATTAGGACATGACCCATCTTCATCCTTCTGCTTCCAAAGCTCCCCATTGCCTTGGATGTACCATGATACTTTTGGAGATAACGGGGTATAGAGATCTGCATGATTGGGACAACAAATGTGAACTTTATTTTTTATCATCTCTTTATCCTTTACTGAGTATCTATTGCTGCTTATAGGAATCACTCTATAGGACTTGAACAAAATGTAATAGTAATTTTAAAATTTAAAATGAACATATAGTTGTAACTGAAATAGATATCACTATATACTCTGCCCTAAGAGACAAGTTCTATCTACTGAATGAATTTTAGCCTGGAAAACATTAGCCTAAAGCAAGAAAAATATACTAATAGTACGTGTAAGCGAAAACGAGATAAATGTGTCAGTTTAATTTTTCCAAGAGTTGCAAATTACAATTTTGGTTTCCCAGCAATATTCTAATTCAAAAGATTTAGCACTATTAAAAACAGCACAAAAGCACAAAAGGAAATGTGATATTCCAAGTCCCATGTCCAAATTGTATTATGAAATTCACAGAAGGAAAAAAAAAATTAAAAGCCATCAAATCAAGGTTGCTAGGTTAGTCACACGATCTGATTAAACAGAATGAAGTTTCTGCCACTTGACGTGTGGATCAAGCACATTCAGAGGCAAAGTTTACCTCAGATATCAACTTTTTTCATCTCTAAATCCCACTTTTACCTCCTTTTATCTAAATTTAATGGTAGATCTTTTCTAGAGAAAGAAAACCCCTTGGGATGTTGCTTGAGGAGTATTGTGATAAATACGTTTTCTTAAGAAATGAAATTATAAAGTGTATCAACTTAAAAAAAAAGAGTTACAAGTGAATTGTGGACCAGTTGTCCAAAGGATCATCAAAACCCCAAGGGAGAAACAAAATCTACACAAAAACTTTCCAATGAGATATACTCAACTGCCCAACCTCACTGTACAAGGCTAACCCAGATACATTCCTCCCGAAGTCTCTTGAGATTAATAAAGAACATAAATTCCTGCATACTCTCCACTTTCTAATCCATCTTCTACAAGACTACAACTAAAGAACTACTTAAAATTTCTCCTAAACATAGATGCTTATAGTTCCACACAAAGAGACAACCATAGTATAGAATAATTTGATATATTTATCCTCAAAAAGTGATAAACAGAATTTTGTTAATCTGGTGAATTCGAGATCAAGGGTGAATATATCTAAAAGTACTGTTTCTGGCATAAACTCTCATTTGAATAAGCTGAGGTCTTCAGTACAGATTCTGCAATGAGACTGGACAATGGCCATTGGAATATTCGAACTTCCTGCCGGATGCACCATAATCTGATAGATTTTGGGATCTAGTTGTGGTTATTCCAATGTCTTTGTAATTCTTTGTTTAATACAAGCATTTTAGAGAAGAAACAATTCTGAGGAAGTGTGCGATTATGGCCAGTTTCTCAGTAATTTGGGTGGAAAGGAATACGAGAAATTTTGAAGATAAGAAATAAATCATGCTATATTTATCATTTATGAGATATAATTCGGTTTTTGGCATCTCCTCAGTCTTCAACTATTATGGATTCTTTATACCTTTTTATTTGAATCAGGATGTTCAGTTTGTGATTTTGATTTTAATGTTTTCTTCCTTTATATTAAAAGCTTCCAGATACCATTTGTCCACATAACTTTCCACTTCTATCTTGCTTGTCAAATAATTATATCCGTGTTACTTGTCAAATAAATAAAACATTTGCAATCTTGTTTTGTGCCTAGTTTAGTGAATATTAGTTGAATTTCAGATGACTATCTAAATTTTAAGACTAATCTATTTATCACATCCTTTTTAGGTTACATTGAGACTTGATTAGATCTTTCTTAGACACAACGACTTAGATATATCTGATGCTCAAAATCACAAACAGTGGAGAGGGATCAAGATGAAAGGTTACAACTAGCCCAATATTTTCTTTTAAAATATTTGATTACTGATAGCCTTAGTTATATCTAGACTTTCATTATATTTATGACTTATTAAGAAGGCTTAAGCAATGATAATGCACTGAGGTTTCAAATTTAACATTGTCATTAAGCTAAAGTTTGGCTTCTGAAATATCATGTGATATATACCTGTAATCAAGGGTGGATCTGGCTCTCGAGTGCTGTGCAATATGGCAGTTCCAGATAAAACAGTGATAAAACCACAAAGCTCTGACGCTATGCTGCTTGCACTTTGACCAGAATAATCCTACAAACACCGGACAGAAAATTAAAACTTTGCAGATAATTAGATACACTTGTCAAGATGTTTATATCTATGTGACTGTGTGATGTCAGTGTTACCTTAAACATTATCGCACTGGCAAGAATTGTAAAAGATGTGAACATGGCATAATAGATAGGAGAAACAACTGCTGTGTTGAAAATATCCAAAGCCTGCGACCGTGAAAAAATATTATCACTATCCAATGATGTTTGCACTGAAAACGATGAAATCTGAACCATAATTTGTTCCCAGTTGACCTTGAACATCAAAGAAGCATCATATATTTTGACTTCCCAGAAAACTGGTGGGCAATGCTGAATGGTAAATCTTAACCACTCTTAGGAAACTAAGATCAGAAATTTAACCTACGCTTTTTTTAAATCACAAAAACCAATGCAAAACACTTAAAAGACGCATAGGTGATACTTTATCAAGGCAATTATATATGTACCTGGATCTTATTTCCAATAATATCAAATACATGCTATTAAGATGATCACCATGGATCGAAATCGAAATCTTCTTAAAAGGCGAGTAGGTGATACTGTATCAAGGCAATTAATTATGTACCTGGATCTTATTTCCAATGATATCAAATACATGTCATTAAGATGATCATCCTGGATCTAAATCTAAATCTTTGAACAGTCATCAATGGGGAAAGATAGACGGAGTTCCAATCCGTACCTTTCACCTAAAAACTCAGGACACCATAACCATCAATCCCAGAATTCTCCAGAATTTGATTTGCTAGGATTAAAGTCCAAAATTATAGTCCCAGTAATTTTCCTTTTTGTCCGAATGAGAATAAGTGTTGAACTTGAACTGCTCAACAGAGACACTTTTTCATGTATTTCCATTTATTAGGAGATGGAGAGAGAGACCAAACACTTAATATAAATGCATACTTTGACACACCTTCATCGGTTAAAGAATGAACAAAGATAAGTGGCTCCATTAATTTAATGAAAATAACCCAATCCATTGGAAATCAGTATCCTAATATCCCATTGATGGTATTAGCCTCTTCCAGGCTCCTTAATCAACTCACAAATCAAAAGAAACTCCTTAATTGACTCAACTCACAAATCAAAAGAAACTCCTTAATTGACTCAACTCACAAATCAAAAGAAACTCCTTAATTGACCAACAAATCAAGAACTCGTGTACACAATCTTCTTCAAGATAACTCTAAAGCTCTCGATAAGACCACAGAGGAGAAGACTAAGCACAATGTACAAGTGCCTACAATTAATAGTCAAAGTTTTTGGGTGCAAAATCTTCGCAATTACTAATTTTT
>SKCR01008291.1:0-24078 GCA_019454045.1 Zanthoxylum bungeanum | reverse complement strand
TGAATCCAATCCAATTTCACGAAATTGATCACACACAATCTCAATTAAACATGTTCTAAGCATACTTAAACATCCAATTCAATTAAAACATGCTCAAACACATCTTACCCAATTCAAGTTTCATGTTCAACCTAAAGAATTGGGGAAAATTGATCTAATCCAATTTTCTTGAAATTGATCATGCACAACTTCAATTCAACCTCATTCAAGCATACTTAATCAAACAATTCAACCAAATCATGCCTAAATCGAGTTTGCCCAAATTAAAGTTTTGACCAACATTAAGCAAATTGGGGAAAATCAATCCAATCAATTTTTTGCCAAATTGATTACATATAACTCAAATTAGATCATATACTAACATTCTTACACAATCAATTTGTCAGAATCAAGCTAAAATCAAAAAGCCCCAAATTTGCTCAAGAACCCTAATTCGGTTTCATGCATCAAAAGCTCAAGATACCATTGAATGGAGTTCAATCAAAGTCCCAAGGATCACTAAACATGCATAAAAACCGCATGAATACACAAAGGAGTAAGGCGGAATTCATACTCACATTGATGGGTTTTGATGAAATGAACACAAGTTGCGTTTTTGTCCTTGTTGGTGCTCGGTTTGGCCTCCAAAAACAGCAGGGGCTGCTCGGTTTTGGTCTTCTTGCGTCTCCAAGAATCGGCCATAGGTGGTCTCCATGAAGCTCAAAGCTTCAAGT
Organism: Zanthoxylum bungeanum; assembly: GCA_019454045.1. Taxonomy (NCBI): domain Eukaryota; kingdom Viridiplantae; phylum Streptophyta; class Magnoliopsida; order Sapindales; family Rutaceae; genus Zanthoxylum; species Zanthoxylum bungeanum. The sequence continues at coordinate 23,365 of SKCR01008291.1, read as the reverse complement.
TCCAAAATAAATCAAAGCACATGAATTCGTTTCCCTATCACCTAAGTATAACCCATGTGTGTGTGCTAGCACCATCCTTCTTCATTTGCTTCTCAAAATCGGTCTAACCAGAAAAAAAATTGAGAAGAAATCGGCACCATGCCGTGAGATGAGAGGAGAGAAAAGAGAGGGAAGAAAGAAAATCGTGAACTGCATGTTGGAGAGAGAGAGTGATAACTTTATATATTTTAATTTTATTTTCAAAAACAAAATAAATATATAAATCATTATCATAATTGTAAAAGTAAAAAGCAAAAGTCTATAATGCTTTCTACTTTTCACACACATCATTTCTACTTTAATTAAGTCATATCACATCACTTTAATAAAGTGACATGTTGTCAAGTCACATCACTTTAAGTGACAATTGATTTGACGATTGATGTGACAAACGATTTGACGCTTGATGTGACTCGCGTGCCGCGCTCGAATTCGAAATGTGAATGCGCTCGCAATCACTCTCGGGCTCGGGTTCGCTAATTCCAAATTAATGAATTTTTTTCGTCGCGTCGTAATTAAATGATTACGCCTAGCGAATTCACTATTCACGTCGCTAACGAATTAATTCTAAATTAATTCGTTCGCCCGAATTAAAATCTATTTTAATTCCGCGTCGAAATCCAATTTCTAATAATATATCGAATATATTATTTTATCGATTAATTCCAAATTAATCGTTCTCTCTCTTTTATTAATATTTTATCCCACCCAGATAAAATATCTCTGCAATTAATCCCAGATTAATTTTCTCTCTCTCATCGAATTAATCCCAGATTAATTCTATCTCTCTCTTCTAATTAATCCCAGATTAATCAAAGTGCGAGTAATACGTCATCGGTGAATCTTCAGGAAGCGACCCATGAGATCTCCGGATATGTTGGCAGTAAATACGATCGTCGGACTATCCGAACACGTAAGTACCTCGTACTACGTTTATACCGATTTACAAGACAAGGTTAGCCTCTAGCAAAACGCCATGCCTACCCAATTCTCCAGAAATATTCTTACAGGAATATATAGATCTGTATCAAGCGTAGTATACCGTAGTATTGTGTATATCGGCCCAGTATCGGATAATCACGTGCTAGGGCTGGGGCTGGATAAGTGTCTGCCCCGTCCGAAGCACATGTCGGATGTCTGGTAACATAGTCTCTATAATCGGATATACATGACCTGGTCACAATATCCCGATTGGTTGCGCAACACTCAATAGCACTAGTACCGTATCCTGCGTGACATCAACTCAATATGACTGAAGTGACACTTCCGTCTCGACACTCACACCCAATACACTACGACTCTCTGATAAACCCAGAAGCGGTGTACACAGAACCGGTTAAAGCCCTGTACCACCAAGACCAGAGTCTACCGATTATCGCAAGTATTAGCGATGCAAGTCTCAGGTTAAGACTGTACACACCTACCTCGATTTCGGCCTCCCATAGACACATAGTCATAATACCAATGGGATTCCGAGGGGTCTATCCAGAGCGAAGCTGTTTCCCGTACCATCGGTGAAACACGACCTCCTATCGCACTTGCATAAGTATCCAATACTTATATATATGAGAACTATGCCGTTGTGCCCTCACAACGCGCACAAGTGCAATACTAGCCTATTCCGCATTATCGATGTCCAGTCTCGATAATACTTCGGCTAGGGATATTTAATGATTAATCCTTCGGGGATTGATACTGTCTCATATCATCTCAATCCAGGAACTAATCATATGGACCTCTCTTCATTTATACATCTATGGTGATCTAATCATAAATGATGAGAGTGCAATTTCCTTGTCACATAGTTAATTTGTACAGCAACACCGTGATCTGTACAAATAGTGACGTTATGGGTCATATTATCCAACAGGTGTTTGCTAAGGTCCCAATATCATAAACAATCATGAAATAAGTGCGAATACAAATCAACGAAGTTGCATAATACTCACATCGATCGGTTGAGTGACGCTTTGACGAACAAAATCAATTTTCTGCCCTTGTAGCAGCTCACGACAGTGACAGAAATAGCCCACTGCATTTTCAGTTTTTGACTCCAAGTTTTGAGCTCCAAGCTTCGTCAAACGGTTCCCGGCTCATGGGTGCACTTCCCTATCACCTTCGCATGTCTTCGTAGTGTGATAGCACTCCTGATTTTGCCACAAAATCACGACTCTAAGCTTCCATTTTCCTCTTGGCTCACGACAGTTCACTGCCAAACCAGTGATATGGATAATCACTCGAAATGCGAATGCGCTAGCAAATAATCTTGGGCTCGGGTTCGTTAATTCTAAATTAACATATTTTCTGTTGCGTCATAATTAAATGATTACTGTAGGCATTGCATTTTTGCATGTGAAACCCGATGATGAGTCTCAGTTGGAGGCACTACCTTTTAAGTCACGGAAGCCGCGGGAAACGGATGTCGGAAGGGGAAATTCAGGATGAGTATGCTATCAAAGTCGTTTCACGTGTTCACTATTTCCGTTCGTGCTGCATTCTTAAACGCGTTCGAATGTCAGGCAGATTGCTGGCGTTCGTGTCGCGTTCGAATTGGCGTTCGAACGATATCAGTATTTCTGGTTTTGCTGTTAGCCTCATGACCCGAGCCCAAGCCCACTTAAAACACACCAAAATTAAATCAAATATTAAGTTAAATATTAATTAGATAATGTAATTAAATAAAATAATTAATTAAGTCATATACCAAATAAAATAAAATAAATAAAATCTAAATATAATCATTCCTAACTAAATAATATATTTACCAATCTAAAATATTTGACTTCCTAATCAACACCAATCTAATCTTGTAACTTCCTAATTTATAATATTTGGTCCCCCCTCAATCTTGTGTATGCCATTCTTGAGAAGCCTAAATTAGAAACCAAGATCATATTCCTTGTGAGACAAGGTGAAGCCCTAGCCATTCTCTATATAAGCAACCACCACCCAAAGCCTCTCCTCCTCTCTCTAGTTCACGTTTTTCACAAGCAAAAGAAGCCAAAATTGTGTCCACTCTCCATTCTATCAAGTTCACACATACTACAAAGGAATAACACAAAAATCCCCTTCATCTCCTTCCCCTAATCACCGAAAATCATACTTCCATACAGCAGCCATACACGCCCAAAACAGCAGCAAAACGACCTTAAAACAGTAGCCCGAAATCACCTTAAAACAGCAGCAAAAATACCCCAAAGCATGCCCTAAATCACCTAAACCAGTAACTAAAAAACTGTACTTTTAATCCTTAAAATAGTAACTAAAAACTGCACTTAAAGCCTTCAAATAAAAACACCCAAAACAGTCCATTAAAACACCAAAACAGTGACTTGAACAGCAAGCAGAAATGCAGAGGAAACAGTAGCAAAGTGGAAGCCAAACAACAAGCAAAACGAAGGCCAAACAGCAAGTAAAATAGCAAAACAGTGAGCCAAGACGCTAAACTAGTGAACCAGAGAAGTAGCAGTGTGATAACCCTTCCGACGGCCGTGAAACGTGAGTTCGAAAGTCGACATAAAAGGTTAGACCTGAGGGTATTTTCCACCTTCATTTTCTGTTTTATTTTTATTATTTATTGAATATTGATTGCCTGATTGTTATGTTGAAATGCATGTTGTGGCCCTTGAGTAGATAAATATGCATGGATTATGAGATATGGTATGTTGTGGCTTTGGAATAAAACGAAAGATGTGTCAACTCTCGCGGTATATCGGATGGAAACCCGGACATAAATTTCATAGCCGATTCCGAATGGACGATAGTATGATCTGTACTCGGGATACATGACTTATATTGCTTTGATTAAATGACACTTTCTTTTGTCTTATATTGCTTTGATTTATTTATTTTTCGTCATTTGAGTGCTGCATGTTACTTTTGTATGCGTGATTCAATCGAGCGCATGGGCTTAGTAAGTGCGATGAAAGGTCCCCTACTTGGAGGGGTTAAAATCCTTTACCACGATGCTTTGCCGCGCCGGTTGATGTGTGTTCGGTTGAATGCAAGATACGTTCAATCGGGCATACTAAGTTTGATATTATTGTTTTTAATTCTTTGTATTCATGATTCAATCGAGCGCATGGGCTTAGTAAGTGCGATGAAAGGTCCCATATTTGGAGGGGTTAAAATCCTTTACCATGATGTTTTACCGCGCCGGTTGATGTGTGTTCAGTCGAATGCAAGATAAGTTCAATTGGGCATACTAAGTTTGATATTATTGTTTTTTTTAATTCTTTGTATGCATGATTCAATTGAGCGCATGGGCTTCGTAAGTGCGATGAAAGGTCTCCTATTTGGAGGGGTTAAAACCCTTTACCACGATGCTTTGCCGCGCCGATTGGTGTATACTCGATTGGATGTGAGATGAGTTCAATCGGATACGTGAGGTCCCACATTGTGGATTTGTTTGTCTATGAATGTGTTGCATGCATCAGGTCTGGTTCCGCTCGAACACGTTCTCGAACGCCACACGAACGTGAACCTTCTATTTACCGTTCCAACGCGTTCTCAAACACTACACGAACGCGCACGCATTTTCTTAGTTTCATTATGCATCAGGTCTGGTTCCGTTCGAACGCGTTCTCGAACGCCACACGAACATGAACCTTCTGTTAACCGTTCGAACGCGTTCTCAAACGCTACGCGAATGCGCACGCATTTTATTAGTTTCATCATGCATCAGGTTTGGTTACGTTCGAACGCGTTCTCGAACGCCACACGAACATGAACCTTCTGTTTACCATTCGTACGAGTTCTCAAACGCTACGCGAACCTTCTGTTTACTGTTCGAACGCGTTCTCGAACGCTACACGAACGCGCACCCACTGAACTGAGTCCTTTTCATCAGATTTCATACATAATTGTTCCTAGTAGCTATCCCTTCGTATGATGAATCTGATTGCTTCTCTGTATTATGCAAGATTGTGTAGGTATCATTCATCTGTATTCCCCACATGTATGAGTATAATGTGTTTACAATTCATATATCCTTGTCGTGATAGCATTTGAGTATTATTTCTTGTGGTGTATCAGATGGAAACCCAGACATAAATTCCGTAGCCGATTCCGAATGGACGGTAGTGCGGTCTGTACTTGGGATACAATTCCACGTACCACTTAGAAAAGTGCTCACATGTGTGTTTATGTCCATATTAGTTATCTTCTTTTGCACCACGTCATAGCATGCTCACTTTAACGCTTAATTGCATCCTTAAGTGTCTTTTTACATTATATACTTAGTTGACTCTTTTATTTGTGCATGGACATGTAATAGCTATTTGTTTATGATATGTCTATGAAATCACATGTTCGCCATCATTTGATTCGCCTTTATGTGTGCTTGTGTGGTTCGTGTGTGCTTGTTTTTCCATGAATACAATATGCCAATGAAGCTGTATGTTCGTTGCTACTTTGATGTACTTTCAAGCATGCAATCTTAGATGTGAAATATATGCAAATCTAGGTGTAAGTTTTATTTTTGTGTATGTGAACTTAGAAGCATGATACTCTTGGAAATAAGTGTTACTTAAGCTTGATTAAATTATTACACAAATCCTTTCATTACAAGTGACATAAGTAAGGGACCATTCCGAACCCAACGGTTTGAGGTCTTCCCTTGCGAGGGGTGAGTGCGGCCTCAATCTCATTTTCCCGGTTCGCACCGGGTGGCGACTCCATTATTCTCCGGTTTAGTCCCAGTGGCTACTCCGTACTCCCAACCGGGCCGCGAGCCTAGGACAGCATGCGTCGCCTAGATTCCTGTGTCCTACAGTCTGGCGACTCCACTGGGGATAGAGAATCGGCCCCGAAATATTGTCTTTTGTAATGTTTGGATTTATGTTTTAATTGACCGTGTCTATAGTGGATGAAATGGGGGTTTAATCAAAGGCATTTTTGAGGCTAGGTAATGGTTTGGTGTCTTCCTTCATTCACTACCTTTCTAGAAGGAAAAGCTGTGAAGGCACCTATATAGCCATCTACTCGTAGCCTATTGTGATGGACTAATTTGGAGGACTCGTTGTTTATTCCTGACACCAAGCGATAAGAGCCTAAGAGGCTTGGGTATTTAAGTGAGCCTCGCTCCACCTTCCCTCTGGGGAATTACAACGGGAAATCCATTTGACAGTCAGTCACACTCCATAGCTCATTGGCACGTACCTTAGTGTATAAAAAAGAATACGCTCACTTGGTTGCTCGAACCCTTGATTGGGGAGACCTAGTTGTGGGCCATCCTTCGCCGATGAGAGCCTTTGTCTACACTCCTGCGAACCCACCCATAGACCGGGATTGTATGGTTAAAGTAACAATTATTTCCTTGAGTATGAGCTTGTGGACCATCCTCATTTGGATACAGTTGGACCATTGTCAGAAATGCGGACTTGCTGGGCCATTTAAATTGGGACGAGTTCGTACCTTATGACCACTGGGCCCAAAGCTTCTGAAATGTTGATGGGCCATTCTGTAGAAATTATTGTTTTGTGTTTGCATTATCTTTCTTTTATGCTTGTGTTTGGGAACATCGCTGTTTGGATCCATTTGGACCATTTTTCATGGAATATGGGCTTGTTGGGCCATTTAAACTGGGACAAGAACGTATTTTATGACGATCGGGCCAAAGGCTTCTAAGTGTTGGTGGGCCACTTTGTGCTTGTGTTCGAAACATTACCATTTGGTTTTAGTTGGGCTCATTGCCATGATATGTGAACTTGTTGGGCCATTTAAACTGGGACGAGTTCACTCCTATGACAGTTAGCCCAAAAGTTTCTAAAATGATAACGGGCCGATTTGTTTGAGAATTTTACTGGATGTAGTATGTTATATATGTTACATGCATCTCATGCACCTCATGCATACATATATCATGTTAACACCCTCTATGTCTCTAAAAGACATCATAGATACCGTTTGGGTTAGAGAAGGAACAAGGCTCATTAAAAGAACAGTAACAGTCATGAGTGCATCTGGTAATGAGGTATCCCGTATGGATCAGTTAGAGAACGGTCTCGCCAAGGTCACTGAACAGTTGCAAGCTTTGACTAATGATATGGCTGGTATAGTTGGGTCCCGTGCCGGGGTTAATTCCGGGGAAATGAGGCAAGAGGAACCTCCGAACAGATTGGGGGATGATATCCCCACTTTTGATGATGATATGGCAGAGTATGCAGCAGGCAAAGTATCTGGGTCTCAGGCAGAGTTACAGAAACTTCGGGATCAGGTTGAGTCAGTTACCCGCAAGATGAGGGGTAAGAATAAGGACTTGCTAGATTATGACACACTGACTTTCGAGGAACAGTTGCCGGCACAGTTCAAGATGCCTGATATGGCTAATTTTAACGGGAATGGGGATCCAAGGGTGCATCTCCGGCAGTTTGTATCAGTCATGAGTTCAGTTGGCTTATCTCAGCGCCAAGTGCAGAAAAATGTTTGGAATGTCGCTCGAGGGTGCTCCCGTGGTGTGGTACCATAGTTTGGAGAAGAAAGTGAAGGAAGATTGGAGGGAGTTGGCTGATGCCTTCCTAAAGTAGTATGTCACTGACCTAGAGATCGATCTGTCACTCCATGATCTAGAGAATGTTAAGCAGAAATCGGAGGAGAGTTTTAAGGAGTATGTGGACCGGTGGAGAGGTCAGTTGTTGAAGATGCAGACTAGGCCTTCGGAGAAGGATCAGATTAAGATGATTATCTAGGGCACCAAGCCCTCTATTTACAGCAAGTTAAGGAGGATGACCTCCATGATTGCAGAATTTCGGCAGTTGAGGGAAACTGTCATGGATATCGAGGAAGAAGAGGCCGAGAATAGAAAATTCTATGGTCTGAACAGGAGGCCCATTGGGGGAACATCGGGAACAAAGCCTGTTTCTGCTGAGATTACCGCTATCCGGAACCAGAGATTTTCCAACTTGGGAAGACCCCTGTCAAAGGTGCTAGAGAAACTGAAGAGGCAAGGGCTCTTAAAACCCTTGGAAGCCAAACCATTACCCAATCCCCTACCATCACATTATAACCTATCTCATGATCCATGATGAACCCGAGGTTGGCCAATTTTTCAATGTGGCCAATCATCTTAAACATATGTCTACTAACAGATCCTTCCTTATATCTTGTTTGGAATAAGACACATGACACGTGGAATCTCACGGTATGAACGGAAGTTGCATACAACTCCTTCAAGTAAAAGATGATGGTTTGAGCATCCAAGCATTATGAAAACTGCTTGTTCATCATCATCGACGTGTTTCTTCCAAGCATCAAATGTATTTTGGTCAGCATCTTCTGCAGGTTCAAGGGGAAATGGTCTTTCAAGAACATAGAAAATCTTTTCTTGTCATAAGAAAATTTTAAGGTTTCTAAACCAGTCATTGTAGTTGTCCCTTTTGAGCTTATGCTCATCAAGGATGGAACGAAGTGATACTCTGTTTGCCACTTGAATGTTTGTTAAATGTTTTAACCCACCTGTTAAGAGAGAATGATGGATTTTTTGTGGGCAAGGATCCCAATATCACATTTCATAACTCCGACTATGGCCGTGTTGGACAAAATGACCCATAGCGTCAGTATTTGCACAGATCATTGTGTTGTTGTAGCAAATTAACTATGTGACAACGAAATTGCACTCTCATCATTTGTGATTAGATCACCATAAATATATATAAATGAAGAGAGGTCCCTAGGATTAGTTCCTGGACTGAGAATGATATGAGACAGTATCAGTCCCCGAAGGATTAATCATTAAGTATCCCTAGCCGTAGTATTATCGAGACTGGACATCGATAATGCGGAATAGGCTAGTATTGCACTTGTGTGCGTTGTGAGGGCACAACGACATAGTTCTCATATATATAAGTATTGGATACTTATGCAAGTGCGATAGGAGGTCGTGTTTCCCGATACCAGCTTCGCTCTGGATAGACCCCTAGGAATCCCATTGGTATTACGACTATGTGTCTATGGGAGGCCGAAATCAAGGTAGGTGTGTATAGTCTTAACCTGAGACTTACATCGCTAATACTTACAATAATCGATAAACTTTGGTCTTGGTGGTACAGGCTTTAACCGGTTCTGCGTACACCACTTCTGGGTTTATCAGAGAGTCGTAGTGTATTGGGTGTGATGTCGAGATGGAAGTGTCACTTCAGTCATTATGGAGATGATGTCACGCAGGATACGGTACTAGTGCTACTGAGTGTTGCGTAACCAATCGGGATATTGTGACCAGGTCATAACTATCCGATTATAGAGACTATGTTACCAGACATCCGATATGTGCTTCGGACGGGGCAGACATTTATCCAGCCCCAGCCCTAGCACGTGACTATCCGATACTGGGCCGATATGCACAATACATTAGTATACTACGCTTGATACAGATCTTTGATATTCTTAAATGGATATGTCCGGAGAATTGGGTAGACTTGGTGCTTTGCTAGGAGTCGACCTTGTCTCATAAATCAGTAGAACGTAGTACTTGGTACGTACGTGATTCGGATACTCCGACGACCGTATTAACTGCCAGCTAATCTGGGGATCTCATGGGTCGCTTCCCGATAATCCACCGATGACGCACAACTCGCACTCTTGAATAATCTGGGATTATATAGAAGAGAGAGCAAAATAATCTAGGATTAATTACGGAGATATTTTATCTAGGATAAAATATCGTCAAGAGAGAGATAATGATTAATTTGGAATTAATCGATTAAATTAATATATTCGATATATTAAATTAAATTAGATTTCGACGCGGAATTAAAATTAGATTTTAATTCGGGCGAACGAATTAATTTAGAATTAATTCGTTAGCGACGTGAATAGTGAATTCGCTAGGCGTAATCATTTAATTACGACGCGACGGAAAAATCATTAATTTGGAATTAACGAACCCGAGCCCGGGTGTGATTGCGAGCGCATTCGTATTTCAAATTCGAGTGCGGCGACGCAAGTCGCATCTGTTAGACATTGTGTCCCATAGCGTCACTGTTTGTAAATGATATTGTATTATTGTACAAAATTAACTATGTAATAATGAAATTGCCTTTTGCCATTTTGTAAATATTATTTACTTTGATATATAAATGGCGAAAGTCCATATGATTAGTACTGGATTGAGATGATATGAGACAGTATCAATCCATAAAGGTTTAATCATTAAATATCCCTAGCCGTAGTATTATCGAGACTGGACATCGATAATGCGGAATAGGCTAGTATTGCGCTTGTGCACGTTGTGAGGGCACAACGACATAGTTCTCATATATTTAAGTATTGGATAATTATGCAAGTGCGATAGGAGGTTGTTTTTTACCGATGGTACGGAAAACAGCTTCGCTCTGGATAAACCCCGCGGAATCCCATTGGTAGTATGTCTAGGTGTCTATGGGAGGCCGCATCAGGGTAGGTGTATATGGTCTTAACCTGAGACTTACATCGCTAGTACTTGCGACAATCGGTAAACTTTGGTTTTGGTGGTTGGGGACCTTAACCGGTTCTGTGTACACCTCTTCTGGGTTTATCGAGAATCGTAGTGTACTGGATGTGATGTCAAGATGGAAGTATCGCTTCAGACATATGGAGGTGATGATCACGCAGGACACAGAACTAGTACTCTATAAAAGGTTGCAACAGTCGGGACAATATGACTAGGTCAGGATTATCCGATTTAAAGAGACTAGTTGCTTGATGTCCGATATATGTTTCGTACGGGGCAGACACATCTTCCAGCCCTAGGCTAGCATGTGATCATCCGATACTGGATCGATGTACGCAATACTACGGTATACTACGCTTGATATAGATCTTATATCCTATAAGAATATTTCTGGAGAATTGGGTAGGCATGGCGCTTTGCTAGAAGCCAACCTTGTCTTGTGAATCGGTAAGAACGTAGTACGAGGTACGTGCGTGTTCGGATTATCCGACGAGCGTATTTACTGCCAACATATCCAGAGATCTCTTGGGTCGCTTCCTGAAGATTCACCTATGATATTTGATTCGAACTTAATTAATCTTGGATTAATTGTGGAGAAACTTTATCTCGGATAAAGTGCCTTATTTAGAGAGAGAGAACGATTAATTTGGAATTAATCAGTAAAATTATTATATTCGATATAATAATTGAAATTCGATTTCGACGCGAAATTAAAATTAGATTTAATTCGGGCATACGAGTTAATTTAGAATTAATTCGTTAGCGACGTAAATAATAATTTCGCTAGGCGCGATTATTTATTTAAATTCGATTAATTAACGTCGCGACGCAAGTTCGGTATTTCGGAATATCGAACCCGAACGCGTGAGTGGACGTGGGCCCACTTTCATTGGAAACGTGTGGGGCCCACTTGACACATGTCATTATATGTATTATTTTATTGATAATGCATTGCATGGTGATAGTTATAATACACTCTAATGGTATGCATGGAATTTGAGTGTTTGACACTCTAAGCCTTTGCATGGCTTGTGTCATAGATTTATTATTATTTAATAAATATTATGGCATAAATATAAATTGATTTTTGGTATCAAAATCAATTAGAACAAAACAAAATCTCTCTCCTCTCTCACTTGCCGAAAACTGCATGCAGTTTTTTGGTCTTCATCTTCTTCATTTTGGTTGCCAAAAGCTTGAAGAAAGTGTGATTGTTTGGAACATCTCCTCACATGCAAGGCTAGCACCTTTCAAGGGATCAAAAGAGGTGATAGGGAAACCATCATAGAGCTTGGAATACTCAAGCTTGGAGCTTTCCACATCTTCTCACCTTGGCCGAAAATCATCCACCTTGGAGCTTCCATCTTGGCTTGATTTTCTTCATCACAAGATATTGTAAGTATGATTCCGCCATACTTCATGTTTATATATATATTCTTTGTTGTATTTCATATATGCTTAATCTTTCCTTGGGACATATTATAGAAATCAACAATGGTATCATAGAGCCATGGTTAAGCATGAAATACTTTAGGTTAAAATTTTAACCTTGGCCGAATGGTGTGATAAAATTGGTTTAAAAAAGCATGTTCTTGTGAAATTTGATTAATAAGAATGCTTACATGTATATAGAATGATGATACATGGAATCAATTTTATGAAAAATGCATTGGATGATTTTTTCCCCAAAATTTTGACCTTGGCCGAATGATATGGTGAAATTGATTGAAGCATGTTCTTGTGAAATTTGATTAATAAGAATGCTTACATGTATATAGAATGATGATACATGGAATCAATTTTATGAAAATGCATTGGATGATTTTTTCCCCAAATTCATGCCTTGGCCGAATGTGTTGCTACTTGGAGTGGATGAATTTTTTTTTGTGTGTTTAAGATCATTGGATGACTTAGAACGTGTACGGGACGTAGATTAATAATTCAATCGGATTGAAAAACAAATCGACACAAAAAACTCACCTTGGCCGAATACATAGGACATGTAAAGGAGTTGATTTTTGTTAAAATTAATGTTGGACATTTATTTTGAAAATTGATGATTAATAAATTAAATGGGTATTTTTGAAATATTTGGTTTAATACATTAATCTTGGTATTACACTTTAATTAATTGGACTTTAATGTTTGGAATATTAAAATTTAATTAATTGGCTTTAATATTTAATTGGGCCTTATGGGCTTAAAATTGGTTTTATGGCACTTAAGGGTGATCCTTATTTGGGCTTGGTAATTGGGTTTGACCCACATTGACCAAAGCCCAAGCCTTAATAAATCAATTCTAAGTCCATTTGACTTGAATTAAATTCAACATTGGATGTTAGTTGGGCTTTGAGGCCCTAAGATTAGATTTAGAATCTAAGTCTTTAAAGCACATTAAAAGTGTAAACATTTAATTTGGAATTAAATAATTGAATTAGTATTGAATACGAATTAAATAGATTTAATAAGTAGTTCGATATAATTCGCGAATTCGTACCCTATGTACTTATTCTCAATCGAGTTGGACTCGCGCAAAATCAAACCGTTGTTTGAACATTGGATGATCACTTAAACACAGACTAATTAATTGGATTAGATTGGTTGTAGAAGCATGTCTTGTTTGAATATATATGTATGTGATGAATGATAGTGTATATCGGATGGATATTAGAAGGGAAAGGGTATTTTTAGAAATTATTGTAAATTTGGAATTTATAAATTGGACCTGCGTGTCCCGCCTTATCTCTTTATCTCTTTGTATTCTCTTCTCACCTAATTCCCCTCAATGTAAATGAGGTTTCTCTTATTGTATTATGTAATTGGGTAGTAGTAGAATAGTGCTAGCGGGGAGAGGAAAATGGAGTGATTTGTTCTAGGAACAAGTTGTTTATATATCCATCCGCATATCACTATTAATCTACTTTACGCGCTTTATGATGTTTTAGAAGCATGCTTAAGGGTGTATGATGATGAGACCTAACAAAGATAAATAAATTGGTTGCCAATTACGCGAAAATCCCTCAATTTATATTAAGCGAATATCCTTCCATTGAATGGTTCTTGTTCAAGATCCGAAGTTGGCATTGGTTTTGTTTTTGACCAAAGTCAAGACCTTTGTCAATCTAGGATGTACTTGAATCATGAGAGTTTTGTTGCATTCGGTTGTCTTGTCCAAATCGTGATTTTTATTGGCCAAAGTCAAGATCACTTTTTGTCCAACGACATTGATTACGAAACTTTCCTCGTCAATGGGTCCCGCTTAACTGGAATCATTAGGTTTGTTTTTGGCAAAGCCAAGGCCTAATGATTCGGAGGATAGGGTTAGGAAAATGTAATGGTTACATTGGCATTATACATATGTTTCGGACTTGGATGTCCACCTAACCGGATCTAGGAATTGGATGAGATCCAATTGATCATGGAGATCTACCTAAGTTAAATAGCATACAATTTTTATTGGCCAAAGTCAAGGTTGTGTGTTATTTAACGGGATCCTAGCCCACTAGGAAATTCGATTTCCCGAGTTCTCTACAGAGGGTTAGAAACTTGAAGAAAATAGTGGGAGGCTATTATTGAATTTGCAATTTCATTCAGATACTTAGCCTTACGCGTCTTTCAAAATTATTTCGTCAATATTTAAATAACTAGTTGGACTAATATATTGTTATTTTACTTGTAACAGTTTGACTGTACCCATAACATCGTTGACTTTATAGTTGGACTACAGTTGTCAAGATGATTGGCAAAGGTAATATATGCGACATAATCATGGGCGATAATGTCTTCAAATGGACAAACTTTGCCGACTGGGAAATGAACCTCAAGATAGTGCTTGGGGCTGAGAGGATACTGTATACTATTCAGAGACCTCTCCCGCCTGAACCCACTGAGCCACTGGAGCTAGAGTTATGGAAGACTCATAGTGACGATTGTGACCAAGCTCAGTCAGTTATGCTAGCTGCAATGACCCAGCATTTCAGACGTCAGTACAGGGACTTGGATCCCTATAACATGATGGCAAGATTGCGTGATCTTCACCGCACCAATAAGCGGATGAAGAGGTACGAGCTAGTAAGGAAACTCTTCCGCTCCCGGATGACAGACGGCGCATCAGTTGAGGCCCACGGACTCAAATGATCGCCGATATTGATGAGTTGGCCAATATGGGAATAGTCTTGGAGGTTGAGCTGACTATAGATATGATCTTGCAGTCACTCTTCTGATACTTGGAAACAAATCATAATCAACTACAAGTTGATGGATACAGATGACACTCTTGGAGAGCTGTTATCCGTATTGAAGGAGTCCGAAAGGAAACTCCTAAAGGGGATCAAGCGCGAGGCGCATTATGCATCGACCTCTCATGCGCCAAAGGCTAGGCCCAAGGCGATTGGAGGTGCGAGGAAGAAGAAGTTCAAAAAAAGGGCAAAGGCAAGTTGACAGTGGCTTCTAGGAAGCCAAAGGACAAATCTCGCGACATCTGCCTTAACTGCGGCAAGAGGGGTCACTGGAAACGTGACTGCCAAATGAGCATTGTGCAGAGGGAGGATATCAAGGCTGGCAAGGCTATCGCCTCTGGTATGTTTGTTATTGAGATAAATATGAATACTTCTAGTTTTAAAAATTGGATTTTGATTCTGGTTGTGGTGCTCATATTTGTACTGATGTGCAGATCTGCATGATAGCAGGATGCTGGCGTCAGGGGAGATGGATCTACGGGTCGGAAACGGAACACCAGTTGCTGTTTTGGCCGTAGGGACTTTTGTTTTAGAACTGCCCTCAGGGCATGTACTTAAACTTTTGAACTGTTATTTTGTACCTAGTTTAACTAGGAATATTATATCTGTATCCTTGTTAACCCAGCAGGGTTACACTTTTGTATTTAGAAACACTGGGTGTTATTTATATAAAAATGATGCAGAAATTTGCACAGCTGTTGCAAATAACGGTCTTTATATTTTGAATATAAATGAATCTCATAAAATGACAAACAAAAGGCTCAAAAGGAGTAATCTAAAAGATGAAGCTTATATGTGGCATTGTCGTCTAGGACACATTAACAAGACTCGCATATCCACACTTTCGAAGAGTGGGTACTGGACGAATTTGATCCCAATTCATATGACGTCTGCGAATCTTGTCTTTTAGGCAAAATGCTTAAATCACCTTTTAGCGGTAAAGGTGAACGTGCCACAGAACTGTTAGCTCTCGTTCATACTGACGTATGCGGGCCCATGTCTAGCCAGGCTAGAGGTGGATTTCACTACTTCGTAACCTTTACAGATGATGCATCTCGTTACGGTTATGTGTATCTTATGAGACACAAGTCGGAACTTTTGAGAAATTCAAAGAGTTTCGACACGAAGTGGAGAAACAAACAGGGAAGAGTATTAAGACATTACGGTCAGACCGTGGTGGCGAATACTTAAGTTATGAGTTTCAAGATTACTTGAAAGAATATGGTATTCTTTCACAGTGGACTCCTCCTGGAACACACAATTAAACGGTGTGTCCGAACGGAGAAACCGCACCTTGTTGGACATGGTAAGGTCAATGATGAGTCGCACTGAGCTACCAATATCCTTCTGGGGATACGCATTAAACAGTGCTATACTTATTTTGAATAAGGTACCGTCGAAGTCTGTTGAACAGACTCCATATGAGATATGGACAGGAAGGAAACCAGGTTTCTCTTTCCTGAAGATTTGGGGATGCTGGGCCATGTTAAACGTTTGGAAAGTACCAAACTTGAACCCAAAACTGATAAATGCCTTTTTGTAGGATATCCTAGGGAAACCAAAGGATATTACTTCTATCACCCGCAAGAGAACAAAGTATTTGTTGCTCTACAAGCATTTTTCCTTGAGAAGGATTTTATAAATGCAGTGGTAAGTGGGAGGAAGTAGAACTCGATGAAGATCGTAGTGATACTCTGTTCCTGGCAATGAATCAACGACGGAACAGAACAGACCGTCCGGATGAGTCGTACCACAAACTTCACATACACAAGGACCGCGTAGGTCGGAGAGAGTCAGAACAGTACCTGAGAGGTATGGGTTCCTGATCTCACCTCATGTAGATATTAATCTTATTGAGGATATGAACCGGCTACGTATGAGGAAGCGATACAAAATATCGATTCCGCTTTATGGCAAGATGCCATGAAGTCCGAGATGGATTCCATGTACGCCAACCAAGTTTGGACACTGGTTGATGCACCAGAAGGCATAAAGCCTATTGGATGCAGATGGATCTTCAAGAAGAAGACCGACATGGATGGCAACGTACAAACGTACAAAGCTAGGCTTGTAGCGAAGGGTATCGTCAACAATATGGTATTGATTATGACGAAACCTTCTCACCCGTTGCCATGATTAAATCCATTCGGATAATGCTTGCAATAGCTGCATATTTCGATTACGAATAGAGATGGACTAGAGCAACGATGGAGATGTTAAACTGCTTCCCTTAACGGAACCGAACTTTTGGAGGATGTTTAATGCAACAGCCTCGTTTATCCATTTTTATCGTACCTAGACTTGCAAACAAGGTTTGTAAGTTAAATCGATCCATTTATGGATTGAAGCAAGCATCACGGTCATGGAATCAGCGTTTTGATGAGATCATAAAAGAATATGATTTCATGCAAAACGTAGATGACCCTTGTGTATACAAGAAGGTTAGTGGGAGAGCACTTACTTTTATTGTCCTTTATGTCGACGACGTATTGCTTATAGGCAATGACATTCCCATGCTAACGTCGGTGAAAGCTTGGCTTTCATTAAAATTCTCCACGAAAGATCTGGGAGAAGCAGCCTTTATTCTTGGAATAAAGATCTACAGGGATAGATCTAGAAAGCTGCTTGGACTCTCCCAGAGTACATATATTGATAAAGTGTTGAAGCGATTCAACATGGAACAATCCAAGAGGGGATTGGTTCCAATGGTACGTGGTACCTCTCTGTCTAAGGACATGTGTCCTAAGACTCAGGAAGAGAGAGACCACATCAGTCGGATACCGTTCGCCTCGGCAGTCGGATCGATCATGTATGCCATGATATGTACACGACCTGATGTCTCATATGCTTTGAGCATGTGCAGTCGCTATCAGGCCGATCCAGGTGAAGGTCACTGGATAGCAGTTAAGAATATCCTTAAGTATCTTAAACGAACTAAGGATGCTTTCTTAATTTATGGAGGTGGAGAACTTGCGGTATCTGGGTATACCGATGCAAGTTTCCAAACCGACAAGGATGACTACAAGTCACAATCCGGGTACATTTTTTGTTTGAATAACGGAGCAGTGAGCTGGAAACTTCCAAGCAAGATACTGTTGCCGATTCAACAACAGAAGCGGAGTACATCGCTGCATTGAAGCAGCAAAGGAGGCAGTTTGGATCCGAAAGTTCCTAATCGGATTAGGAGTAGTTCCGTTAGCAGCTGAGCCCGTTCCATTGTATTGTGACAATAACGGGGCTATAGCACAGGCTAAGGAACAAAGGTCTCATCAACGGTCCAAGCATGTTCTTCGACGTTACCATCTGATTCGGGAGATTATACATCGTGGCGATGTAAAAGTCGAGAAGGTCACATCAGATGACAACATTGCAGATCCGCTGACGAAGGCTGTTCTTCAGCAAGTTTTTGAACGACACATACATAGTTCGGGTATTAGATGCTTGAGTGACTGGCTATAGGCCAAGTGGGAGATTGTTAGACATTGTGTCCCATAGCGTCACTGTTTGTAAATGATATTGTATTATTGTACAAAATTAACTATGTAATAATGAAATTGCCTTTTGCCATTTTGTAAATATTATTTACTTTGATATATAAATGGCGAAAGTCCATATGATTAGTACTGGATTGAGATATATGAGACAGTATCAATCCATAAAGGTTTAATCATTAAATATCCCTAGCCGTAGTATTATCGAGACTGGACATCGATAATGCGGAATAGGCTAGTATTGCGCTTGTGCACGTTGTGAGGGCACAACGGCATAGTTCTCATATATTTAAGTATTGGATACTTAGCAAGTGCGATAGGAGGTTGTGTTTTAACCGATGGTACGGAAAACAGCTTTGCTCAGGATAGACCCCGCGGAATCCCATTGGTAGTATGTCTAGGTGTCTATGGGAGGCCGCATCAGGGTAGGTGTATATGGTCTTAACCTGAGACTTACATCGCTAGTACTTGCGACAATCGGTAAACTTTGGTTTTGGTGGTTGGGGACCTTAACCGGTTCTGTGTACACCTCTTCTGGGTTTATCGAGAATCGTAGTGTACTGGATGTGATGTCAAGATGGAAGTATCGCTTCAGACATATGGAGGTGATGATCACGCAGGACACAGAACTAGTACTCTATAAAAGGTTCAACCGTCGGGACAATATGACTAGGTCAGGATTGTCCGATTTAAAGAGACTAGTTGCTTGATGTCCGATATATGTTTCGTACGGGGCAGACACATCTTCCAGCCCTAGGCCTAGCATGTGATCATCCGATACTGGATCGATGTACGCAATACTACAGTATACTACGCTTGATATAGATCTTATATTCCTATAAGAATATTTCTGGAGAATTGGGTAGGCATGGCGCTTTGCTAGAAGCCAACCTTGTCTTGTGAATCGGTAAGAACGTAGTACGAGGTACGTGCGTGTTCGGATTATCCGACGACCGTATTTACTGCCACATATCCGGAGATCTCTTGGTCGCTTCCTGAAGATTCACCTATGATATTTGATTCGAACTTAATTAATCTTGGATTAATTGCGGAGAAACTTTATCTCGGATAAAGTGCCTTATTTAGAGAGAGAGAACGATTAATTTGGAATTAATCAGTAAAATTATTATATTCGATATAATAATTGAAATTCGATTTCGACGCGAAATTAAAATTATAGATTTTAATTCGGGCATACGAGTTAATTTAGAATTAATTCGTTAGCGACGTAAATAATAATTTCGCTAGGCGCGATTATTTATTTAAATTCGATTTAATTAACGTCGCGACGCAAGTTCGGTATTTCGGAAATATCGAACCCGAACGCGTGAGTGGACGTGGCCCACTTTCATTTGGAAACGTGTGGGGCCCACTTGACACATGTCATTATATGTATTATTTTATTGATAATGCATTGCATGGTGATAGTGTATAATACACTCTAATGTTATGCATGGAATTTGAGTGTTACACTCTAAGCCTTTGCATGGCTTGTGTCATAGATTTATTATTATTTAATAAATATTATGGCATAAATATAAATTGATTTTTGGTATCAAAAATCAATTAGAACAAAAGAAAAATCTCTCTTCTCTCTCTCACTTGGCCGAAAACTGCATGCAGTTTTTTGGTCTTCATCTTCTTCATTTTGGTGCCAAAGCTTGAAGAAAGTGTGATTGTTTGGAACTCTCCTCACATGCAAGGCTATCACCTTTCAAGGGATCAAAGAGGTGATAGGGAAACCATCATAGAGCTTGGAATACTCAAAGCTTGGAGCTTTCCACATCTTCTCACCTTGGCCGAAAATCATCCACCTTGGAGCTTCCATCTTGGCTTGATTTTCTTCATCACAAGATATTGTAAGTATGATTCCGCCATACTTCATTTTATATATATATTCTTTGTTGTATTTCATATATGCTTAATTTTCTTCATGGACATATTATAGAAATCAACAGCTCAAGCGTCAAAGAACATGTCCACTTTATTAAAGTTGATATGAACTTAAGTTGACATAATGTAAAAAGCATTTTGGAGGGAAACTTTAGCTTTTGGCTCCAACTTTTTGGCTTGATTTTGAATTAAAGCAAAAGGGAAATCAATTTTATATTTTTGGGAATATAAAAGAAAAGCCTTTACACCTTTTGTAACAAGTCAACACATTTTCTATCTCTCCATTTTCTTTCTCTCTCTCACGCACAAAACAGAACAAAAAATGGACTGGTTCAGAACCAGAAATGGCGTGACACTAAGGGGAAGCAAGAGTTGGGTTTTCATGGTGAAAATTCAAGTGCTAGCATACTACGAGTCTTGCGAAGGTGGTAGGGAGTTCACCCATGAGCCGGGATCCATCCGACGAAGTTAGGAGCTCAATTTCGCAGTTCAAAAACAGAAGACAGAAGGTAGTGAACTGCATGCAGTGGCGCCAACCAGTGAGCATTTTTGTCTTTGTTTGTTGCCGATTCGACTCAACCAACCGATGTAAGTATTCCGCTATCTTCGTTGGGTATTTCACGCAGTGTTTCATGTCTGTTTGATCTTGGGACCTAGATAATAACCAACAATGGCATCAGAGCTATAGGTTCAAGCATGAATTTTAGGGCTTAAAATTTGGGTAAATGTTTGTTTGAGCATGTTTGAATAAATTGATTGTTTTAAGTATGCTTATAACATGTTTATTTCATTTTGGTTGGACCAATTTGTTGAAAAATGATTTGGAATTATTTTCCCCAATTGATGACCTGGCCGAATGTGAATGTAAAATTGGTATTTTGATTTTGAGCATGATTTGGTTAAATTGATTAATTGAGCCGTTTAAATGATATTTAATTGAAGTTGGATTGGATCAATTTCAAGAAAATTAATTGGAATAATTTTCCCCAATTATTCATGTTGGCCGAATGTTGAAGCATATTTGGAAATTTGGAATTTTTCATTTTGGTTCATTGGATGAGTTTTAATGATGTTGGATAATGTTAATTGAGTTATTTAGATTGAATTTTGAATTGAACAAATATCCCCAATTTGCTTCACTTGGCCGAAAGTGTGGATGATTTTGGATTCTTGGAATTTTTGTTTTTGTTCATTTGATGAGTTAGAATATGTAGGATGATGTTAATTTATGGTCACTTGGATTGTACTTTGAATTGAACATAATCCCCAAATTCTCATGTTGGCCGAATTGGTGTATGCCCTCAAATGTCTTGGTAATTTTGATTTTGTGACATTGGATGTGTATGAAATCAAATTGGATGGTGATTTAATGTCGATTGTGGGTTCGATTGGATTGAACCGAATCGGACACAAAATCCCTCCTTGGCCGAGAGCTTTGTAGCATGTAAATGGGTTTGATTTTTCAATTTGTGTGTTGGACATATAATAATGAATTGAGTATGAGTATTGGACTAATTTAGTGTTTTAGAATGTGATTTAGTTGATTATCATGTAATACACTTTAGTTTAATTGAATATGAAATTGGATTTTGTATGTTTTTAATTAATTGGGCCTATTTTTGATATTGGGCTTCTAATGTTGTATTTGGGCCTATTGGCTTGATTTATCAAGTTGGGTTTAGGCCAAATGGATTGGATCCAATTGGGCCCCAAAACCTTAACCATAAAGCCCAAATGCGGCTAATGAACCTTTAAAGTTCAATTGGGCCTAATAGGCCAAGATTGTTTATGGGCTTATGGGGTAAATCCCGATTGGATTTTGGTTATCGGTTTGACCCGAGTTGACCAAAAGTCCACGCCTTAAAAATCAATTAAAAGCCTTGGACTTTAATTGAATTGACGTTGGACGTTAATCGGTCTTTGAGACGCGTTACGATTAAATTTGGAATTTAAATCGTAAAAGGTTTATTAAATAAAAGTGTAACATTTATTTGGAATTGAATAGTGATTAGTATTAAATACATGTTAAATTAGATTTAATGATGTAGTTTATTTAATTCATGAATTCGTACTTTAAGTACTTATTCGCAAAAACGAGTTTGACTCGAACAAAATCAAATCGTTGTTTGAACATTGGATGATCACTTAATTATCAGATTAATTAATTTGATTGCTTGATTGATAGCATGCTTATGTGTGTGAATACGTGGTGGTGTTTGAATGATAAGTATATCGGATGGATATTAAGTCGGGTGGGCAATTTTAGAAATGTTGTAATAAATTCGATTTATAAATTGGACCTGCGTGTCCAGCTTTCACCTCTATTCTCTTTGTTTCTCTTCTCACCTATTCCCCTCTATGTTTATGAGGTTTCTTTAGAAGTGTAGTGTAACGGGTAGAAGTAATACTAGTGCTAGCTTGAGTGAGAAATGGAGAGATTTGATCTAGGATCAATGTGTTAAGTATCCATCCGCATATCATTATTATTTAATTTTCATACTCGCTTTATTATGTATTTAGAATGCATGTTTAAGGGTGTATGATGATGAGACCTTAACAAAGATAATTAAATTGGTAGCCAATTTGCACGCGAAAAACCCTCGTTAAATATCAAGCGTTATTTCCTTCCATTGAGTGATTCTTACTCAAGATCCGAGATTGGCAGGGGTTGTTGGCCGCAGTCAAGCCTTTGTCCGTCGAAGATGTGTTTTAATCACGAGGCTTTGTTCCATTCGGTGTCGTGTCCAAGTTGTGGTTTGTTGGCCAAGTCAAGACCACTTCTTGTCCATTGACATTGATTACGAGCTTCCATGTCAATGGGTTGTAAGAGTTAAATCAAAGTCCCAAGGATCACAAACAAAGCATAAAACCACATATGACACATCAATGAGGTTGCGGAATCAACTCACATTGAATTCGGTTTTGATGGATGAAGAACAAGATGCGTTTTTGGCTCCCTCCAAGTCACGGCAGTAGCTTCATCTTACAGTGGGCTGTGCGATTTGGACTGGTTGGATCCTCCAAGATTCGGCCATTGTTGAGCACCATTGAAGCTCAAAGCTTCAAGCTTTCCAAGCTCATGAAGACACTTCCCTATCACCTATGTATAACTCCTAGAGGTGCTAGCACTAATCATCTTCCTTTGCATCTCCTTTTCTCGGTGAAACCAGAAAAAAAAGAAGAAGAAACGGTAGTGAAGCCGTGAGATTGAGAGGAGAGAAAAGAGAGGGAAGAGAGAAAAAACGTTTTGGCTCCCAAAATCCCAAAACCGTGTACTG
>SKCR01008290.1:0-23887 GCA_019454045.1 Zanthoxylum bungeanum | reverse complement strand
TTAAGTCAGAAACATTAAATGTAGCAGACACATTATACTTACCTTGTAAATCCAGCTTGTATGCATTGTCTTTAATCCGTTCCAAGACTTGAAATGGACCATCCCCTCTCGGTTGTAGCTTAGATTTATGTTGTTCAGGAAATCTCTCTTTGCGCATGTGTACCCAAACCCAATCTCCAGGCTGTAATACCACACGCTTTCTTCCCTTATTAGCATGAGAAGCATATTGCTCATTCTTTCGCTGTATTTACTCTATGGCTTTCTCATGTATATGCTTCACCAAATCGGCTTTCCTTTTTCCATCTAACCCCGCATGCTCATCAACAGGCAATGGTAACAAATCTAATGGAGTTAGTGGCTGAAAACCATAAACAATTTCAAACGGTGAGTAAGATGTAGATGAATGAATTCTACGATTATATGCAAATTCAACAAAAGGCAAACAATCCTCCCAAGTTTTTAAGTTCTTATTGATAATAGTACGCAATAACTGAGTCAAAGTCCTATTAACAACCTCGGTCTGGCCATCAGTTTGGGGGTGGTAAGCAGTAGAATACAAAAGTTTAGTTCCCAACTTACCCCATAAAACTTTCCAAAAGTGGCTAAGGAATTTAACATCACGATCTGAAACTATACTCCTTGGAATCCCATGGAGTCGTACTACTTCTCTAAAGAACAAGTCCGCAATGTTAGTGGCATCATCAGTTTTATGACATGCTATAAAGTGTGTCATCTTACTGAACCTATCAACCACTACAAATATGGAATCTCTACCCTTCCTAGTCCTAGGTAAACCCAATATAAAGTCCATCGATACATCTACCCATGGCTTACTAGGTATAGGCAATGGTGTATACAACCCATGAGGCATAACCTTAGATTTAACATGTTTACAAGTTAAGCACTTATCACACAAACGCTTTATATCTCTCCGTATTTTAGGCCAATAAAAATATTCACTCAATACCCCTAAGGTTTTGGCAATGCCAAAGTGCCCTATTAATCCTCCCCCATGCGCTTCCCTCACTAACAACTCACGCATGCTACAAACAGGAATGCATAATCTATTCTCCCTAAACAGAAACCTATCATGTTGGTAGAATTTACTAAAAGCAGACTTTTCACATGCATCATAGATAGTACCAAAGTCAATATCACTAGCATCAAGTTCTTTAATAAATTCATACCCAAGCATTCTTGCACTCAATGAAGTAAGTAAAGCATACCTTCGTGATAGTGCATCGGCGACAATGTTTCCCTTACCTTGTTTCTAGAGGATAACATATGGAAACGTCTCAACAAACTCTAACCATTTTGCATGTCGTTTGTTCAGCTTACCTTGGCCCTTCAAATGCTTCAATGATTCATGATCTGTATGGATCAAAAACTCTCGAGGACACAAATAATGCTGCCAAGTCTCAAGGGCTCTCACTAGCGCATACAACTCATTGTCATATGTTAAGTACCTCAAAACTGCTCCATTCAGCTTCTCACTAAAGTATGCTATTGGTCGCTTTTCTTGCATAAGAATTGCTCCAATGCCTATCCCGGATGCGTCACACTCAATCTCAAATGTCTTCTCAAAGTTGGGTAGTGCCAAGACTGGTGCACTGCACAACTTCATTTTAAGATCCTGGAATGCACGCTCATGCTCTTCTTCTAATTTGAAGCCAACATTTTTCTTCACTACTTCAGTCAGTGGTGCTGCAATACTACTGAAGTCTTTAACAAATCTACGGTAGAAGCTTGCTAATCCATTGAAGCTTCTAACTTCTGTCACTAATGTTGGTGTTGGCCAATCCTGAATTGCCTTCACCTTTTCCAAATCTACCTCGATGCCATCTGCACTCAAATAAATCCAAGGAAAACAATTACTTCCATTATCTCTGATTCTGCTTGGCATTGGCCCCCTTCTAGATCTGCTGCTCTTGTTGTTTTGGCTCAGACTCACCTTCCGTCTCCTTCTAGTTTGAGGGAGGATATGCTGGTTTGGGAAGATGATAGACATGGGAAATTTTCTGTGGTTTGTGCCTGGAATGCTTTGAGGTCGAGGAGACCCGAGATGCCTTGGTCCCGAGTTGTCTGGTTCCGGAAATCTATTCCCCGCCATTCTTTTCTTCTTTGGATGTCCATTCAGGGAGGCCTTTGTACTCAGGACAATCTAATGAAATTGGTATATCCTCTTGCTCGCGGTGTATCCTTTGTGGTTGTTCGAGTGAGGACATCGATCATCTTTTTTTTCAGTGCCTCTTTTCATTGAGGGTTTGGTCGCTGTGTTAGCCATGTGTGGTTTAGACTGGAGCTGTCGAGATTGGCGCCAAACTGTTGAGTGGCTTTGTCAGTTCTCTGATGCCTCTTTATATCATCTTCTGGTTCGTTTGTCCTTTGCAGCGTCAGTTTACCATATATGGAGGGAGAGGAATGCTCGCACTCATGATATGCCTCTTAGGCCAGTTTCTGTTCTTCTATATGATATTGTTTTTGATGTTCGGAATCGTGTTAGTTCTTTACGTAAGGTGACTCCATCTTATGACAATAAATGGCTTCACCTTTCGTGGCACTTGCCCGATGACATCTTTAGTTGATCTCTTGTAGCCGTTTGGCTTTCTTCTAGGAGGGCTTGTCCTCTCTAGATCCTGGGGGATGCCCCTTTGCTCTTGTTTAGTTTTCTTTTGGTTATAATACTTACCTTATCCAAAAAAAAAAAGAATCCAACAACTCAAGGAACATTAGACCCTTTGCAATTGCCAACAGGTCCAATCACACGCCAAAGAGCTAAGAAGATCAGAGACGCAATGGCGGGGCTAGCTCAGAATGCCATGGTCGAGTGTGACAGACAACTCCGGGGCATATTGGTGTCACATGAGGGCTTCAATGGAGGGGTCCAAAGCTATTTCACTTGACCCAAGTCATACCAGAGTAACGCACCAGCAATCTTGAAACCGAGTATATTTTTAACGGATCAAGCCGATTCAAGCCCGACACTAAATATTCGGCCAAGACAAGACTTATTGGACTTTATGACACATCATTATGCCTTTATACATGGAAGCCACGAATTGGAGGACTTTTGGTGCAAGGAAATAACTTTAGACAAATTTGGAAAAGTTTTTCACATTTGTTGACTTTTATGATTTTGTGTTTTTACTTTTAGACTTTTTTGGCAAAGTTATTTATTAAGTCTTTGTTTGTTATTATTGATTAAGTCTTTGTTTCTTTTGACTTTGTGTTTGTTATTAAATGTCTATTAAGGCCATGGCCATTTAATAGCCATTAGTTAGCAACTTAGGGTGTTTTGGTCATTTTGCACCCATTAGGGTTTCTTTCATTGTACTATTTAAACTCATTTCATCTTAATGAGAAGCTAATCATCAAATTTCGAAATTCATCTCAATTGAGAGCCTTTGTCCAAAAATTGCTTAAGGGAGGGATCCCCTTATTTCATGCAATCGACTTATCTAAGGCGTGACAACCTTAGTGGCGTCTCCGTGCTAGCAGAACACCTCAAGGAATCATCTTAAGGGTTCTCAAAGACAAGTTCTTTGTGGGTCTTCTTTGTGGCCTTGGAAGGTTTTGTTCCTACAAAATCAAATTCGCGGTTCTTGGGGTTCTGTCCGTTGCGAGGGGTTTGCTTGGCCTAATCCTCCAAGTGAGTTCCGCGTCATTTGGTATCAGAGCTTAGGGTTCCAAGGTCTGATTTTTCTATCTTTACTTTGTGTTTTTTTTTTATTTAGTCTTTACGGTGTTTGTTGGTCATCAAGATACTTGTTCATCTTGATTCTTAGTTTTTGTTGGATTTTCATATCATAATGTTTTACTGTAAACTAAGATGTCATCAAAATAAACCACAACAAATTTACCTAAAAATGCACGCATAACATGATTCATCAATCTCATAAATGTACTAGGTGCGTTTGAAAGACCAAATTGCATAACTAACCACTCATATAATCCATATTTAGTTTTAAATGTGATTTTCCACTCATCTTTTTCTCTCATGCGAATCTGATGGTATCCACTTTTTAAATCGATCTTACTAAATACCTTGGAACCATGTAATTCATCTAACATGTCATCTAGCCTAGGAATGAGGTGGCGATACTTTACCGTTATATTATTGATTGCTCAACAATCGACACACATTCGCCATGTCCCATCTTTCTTAGGGACTAGAAGCACTGGTACTGCACAAGGACTCATGCTTTCCCTTACATACCCCTTGTCCATCAACTCTCGTACTTGCCTTTGTAGCTCATTTGTCTCCTCGGGATTGCTCCTATAAGTCGGTCTATTAGGAATGACTTCTCCAGGTATGAAGTCTATCTGGTGCTCAATACCTCTAATGGGTGGAAGCCCACTAGGTATGTCCTCTGTCAGTATGTCACTGTAATCCTGCAAAAGAGATGAAATAGACACAGGAAGTAAAGGGTCGGTGTTAGTAAAATAAATATGAGGCTCCTTATAGACTAACAATAGCATGAGCTTGCTAGCCTTGTATGCTTTCCTCGCTTCACCCTCACCCATGTAGAAACTCTTTTTAACTTTCCCTTTTGTTTCCCCCTCACGTGCACTCACACTCCCCTTGGGAACTCCCACGGCCTTGGCTTTATTTTTCTCACCAGACACACAACTCTCACTAGTCTCACCCAAGGTAGTGTTTTCCTTCGCCCTCTCTTTGTCACGCTCAAGTTGCAACTTAACCTGATCTTCATTGATTTGTGCAGGTGTAAGTGGATTATGTATTGGGTTTTCCCTTATGTTGAAAGGAATATTTGTTCTTGAACCCATCATGAATAGCTTTCTTATCAAACTGCCACGGTCTGCCCAAAAGAATACGTCCATCATGCATCGGTATCACATCACATAGGACATCATCTGTGAATGGCCCAATGGTAAAGCTCAACAATACCTGCTTTGTCACACTTATTTCCCCACAATCATTTAACCACTGTAACTTGTAAGGCTTCGGGTGTCTCAAGCAACTCAACCCCAATCGCTCAATCAAAGCTGTGCTAGAAACATTAGTACAACTGCCCCCATCTATGATCATACTACACCCTTTGCCATTCACACGACACCTAGTATGGAATATGTTCTCCCTCTGCTACACACTCTTATCCTCTACAAACATGTGCACTCAAAGCACGATTGAGAACCAAGGATAAGTTATCCAGCGGGTATCCAGCTCCCTCGTGGTCACTAGCATCCTCCAACTGTGGCATCTCATCCTTAACCTCACTATCAGTAGAGTACACCTCTCCACTCTTTTTATCAATCATTAAGGTACGCCTATTGGGACATTGTGAAGCATAGTGTCACATGCCCAAACATTTGAAACACTTTACATCCTTAGTGGTATGGAATAGAAAATTGGAAACTTCTTAATTTTTTATTCAATCTTATCTAAAGATACGAAAGAATACAAATAAGAAAGCTATTCTTTGTGGTTATAATTAGAATGCCAAAAAATCAAGTCGACTCGCTTATCTTTTTGTTGATCGTTACAGGCCTCTTGAATCTTCTATTTACCTATTTCATTTTCTTTGATTTGTTATTTTGAGTCTAGTAGCTGCACCCTCAGGTTTTAGTCTAGTTTTGCTCGGTTCTGCAGCCTCTTTACCTTTGGCACTAGGTTCGGCCCTAGGCTTATTAAAGCCTGCACTGAAATCGCCTATAGGCTTGTCAAAGCCTCCATCTCGCTTCTCATTCGGAACCCATTTCCCCTTCCATGCAGAAGTAGCCTGAGTGCCAAATCTGGATGTTGACTTTTTCTTGAGTTGTCTTTCTACCTTGATAGACATGTGAAGCATATCCTCCAAATCAACATAGTGATGCAACTCCACCATGTTTGCAATCTTTGGCCCCTTAGAAACCGTACCATAGTAGCTTCTGCATCCTCAACTACATTTGCCCTGATCATAGCAACTTCCATCTCTGTGTAATAGTCCTCAACACTCTTGGTCCCCTGATACAGATGTTGTAGTTTCTGATACAATTCCCTATAGTAATGGTTGGGTATAAATCTCTTTCTCATGAGACCTCTAAGTTCTGCCCATGTCTGAACCGGTCTCTCATAATTTCTCCTCCGAGTAGAGACAACCTGATCCCACCAAATCATAGCATAATCGGATTGATCTTATTCTCGTATGAGTAGTGATGATAGTTGAAAATCAATTCTATTTTCTTTTCCTATTCTAAGTAAGCTTCAGGATCATTCTTGTCGTGGAATGTCAGTATCTTGATCTTGATGCTACCTAGATCACGATCTACATCTCCTCGTCTACCATATCCCTTCCTATTATAATCCCCTCTTCTGGCATCAAATGCACCTCTATCATCAAACCGTTTATCCCTCCTATCATTCATTCTATCAAACCTCCTATTAGGCCTCCTATCTTGCCTAGGCTGAAATCTCTCCTCCACATCATCAAGACCATCAGAATCATCAAGTCCTTTTTTTTTTCTTTTTTTTCCTGCTCAGGTGATCACTATCACTCAAGTCCATTTTTTTTTGTTTTTTTTATAACGTCAAATGCTGATACTATTGTTCTGATTTCAGAGGCTGGTTTTTAGGGTCTGATTTTAGAGGCTACTGGTGAGGGTCTGATCAGGGTCTGAATTCAAAGGCTAAGTTTCAGTGTCTGATTTCAGGGTCTGAATTCAGAGTCTAATTTCAGAGGTTAAGTTTTCAGGGTAATTTATGGGTCTGAATTCAGAGTCTAAGTTTTCATGGTCTGATTTCAGGGTCTGAATCTGAAGGTTTTTTTTAAATCACTAGGGTTTTAGAAACAAATCACACAGCCGTCAAAGAACATGCTTATTTCTTCAACATATTCTAAAGAACAGAAAGTATATGACGGACTATATGAAGAAGACAACAAAAACCCAGATCCAGAAATAAACAAATATGACGAACTGATATGAAGAACATAACAAAACCCAGATCCAGAAATAAACAAAATGAAAACAGAAACAAGATCCAACAAGAACTGAAACGAAAATAACAAAGAATGAAAATAAAAAAAGAATCAAACAAAAAGTAAAGATAGGAAAATCAGACCTTGGAACCCTGAGCTCTAGATACCAAATGATAAGAAACACACTTGGATTCGAAATCCAAGAAAACCCCAAGCAACGGACAGAACCCCAAGAACCACGAATTTGATTTTGTAAGAACAAAACCCTTCCAATGCCACAAAGAACTTGCCCTTGAGAACCTTTAAGATGATTCCCTGTAGTGTTTTGCTAGCAATGGAGACGCCACTAAGCTTGCTAAACTTAGATAAGTCGATTTAACTTGAAAATGGGAATCCCCCCCTTACAAGAATTCGGCCATAGCCAAAGCTTTAAGCTTTTGTGTCTACAAATTTCGTGTTGATTGTCCCAAAAAGAAAAAGAAAGAAAATTAAATAGTGTTATAAGGAGAAACCCTAAAGACATAAAGACAACAATGCCCCTAAAGGCTAAATTACAAAATACCAAAGTCTTCAAGTCTTCAAAGGCCTGTGAAGCTTCATTCAGAACTGATTTGGGCCAAGTGAAGTGGCTTTGGGCCCTCTCTATTGAAGCCCACATGCGTCTCTATTTGTTTGTTGCAATCGGCCATAACACTCTGAACTAATCCCGCCATTGCTTCTCTGAGTCTTTTGGTCCTCTGCCTCGTAATTGGCCATTCTGGTACTTGTAATGAGTCTTTTGCTTTGTTGTCGGCCTGGATCATGTCACATGCATTAGGGGATTTTGTCCGCTAATAAATATTATGTAATTGTATTTGATACATAATACGATTAGATACACATTAATTATTTGTCAAATGAGATTTTGACACATGCCATAAATATATGTATTTGTTATTTAATGTAAATAAAAATACATATATGTGTGTAAATTAATTGTTTAATTATTTAATAGTTAAATAATTAATTATTAAAAATTAAAGCCTTATCCTATTTTGTCATAATTGCTATGACAAATGGTGATTCCTAATTGGTTACACATGGCATGAATTTAATTGGTCTTTGTGTGTCCAATTTTGACTGGATATAATAAGATTAATGCAATTATTTTGATAAAAATAAATTGAAATAGCCATAAATCCCTTAAAATTCGGTCAAACCATTATTTAAAAAGAGAAAAATTATTTTCTCTCTCTTGTGGTCTTCTCCATTGCCGAAAGCTTGCAAGAAAATTGGGTTTGAAATTTGTTTGCTAAATCCATCAAGAAAATGAAGAAAACCAAGAATAAAACTTCAAGAAATTGGAGGTTAAAGGTAATCTACTCTATCCATAAGCATGAAAGTTTGATTCATGATTCTTGGATAAGCTAGATGGATTCTAGGGTTTCTTCTATTTCTTCGAATTGGGGCTTTTGATTGTGGATGATGAATTTGGAAGTGTTGGCATGTGTGAAGTTTGATTTGGTAAATATTATTATAATATTTGGCCAAATTTATTCAATTGTTGATGGTTGCCATTCTAGAGTTATTGAACCACTGTAAGATAGCCTAGAATTGTTCTAGAGTTGTTCATATGGTGGTGGGACTCAATTGGTGTTATGATTACTTAGATTAATTATGGAAAATTGGATTTAAAGCATGAATTTTGGTAATTTTAGTTTGCAGATCGGATCTGCCTAAAATAGAAATTTTGGGGTGTTTTTGATGTCCTACGAATGTAATGGATGTGTTTTGGGAGTTGGCACAATTTTCGAAAAGTGTTTCCGACTTGAAATAAGCGAAAACGGCGTTACAGGGTGGATTTTGAGCCAACCGGGGTGACGGCTGTCCAAACAGTGAATCTGTCATTGTTCGAGCAGCCCATGAACTGCCCCGACACTATTGGAGTTGACCTGGGCAGTTTCCATAAGTGTCGGGTAATCGGTTCGGTCAAAAACGCATTTTAGGCAATTTTGCGGAATAATAGTTTTTGTAAAAGTTTCGCGAGTTTTCAACTTGTTTATGTCAATATTTGGTATTGAATAAATAGGTTTAGGTGAAATATGAATAAATTATTCATATTAGATATTGAATAATTTATTTGATATTTTGAAAAAGTTTTAAAATATGATTTCGCTCGAACCCGCGCTTCTGCTGCGCCCATCGCCCAAAACCCCAACAAAAAGAAAACTAACATGAAAGATGTCTTGGTATCAGAGCGGGTCTGATGCTTCATCCATTACATTATTCATGCTTGATATTTGATATTTAATCCAATTTTATGTTTGCACATGCTAGGAATCTAGATATGTTTCTTTACTTTTCAGTTTAACATTAACGGAAAATATAACTGAAATTCAATAGTTAAATTGTGTTATGTTTTCTAAAGTAGAATTGAAATGTTTAGAAAATGATTTAGATTAAAATTCTGCATTAGATGTAGAGTATATCTTCCGTAGGAAAATCCCCGCATTTAAATATGGCTGTGAAGTAACGTGTATTGGATACATGTTTCTTGGTCCGTCTTGTCAATACGATTTATGGGTAACTTTCTATGGCTGCATCCGAGATCATGCCAAAGCAGTGAGGGTGTAGTTGAAAGAATTTTATCCATGTCGGTTGTATATTGATACTAGACAAATTAAAGTGAAAGTGGAAATCTGAACATGCCAAAGCTGTCAGGACTACATCGGTAGCTTTAGTTTATCATTGGCAAGTGAAGCCTTGATACGCCTCCCTGTGAACGTGCCAAAGCTGTCACAGCGAGAAACGGTCAGGACCAAAACCAGGAGTCACTGGTGAGTGATTGACAAAAAGTTGTCTACCTAATGAATATACGTAGCGAGATCGTGTCAAAGCTGTGAGTCGAAATATATTCATGGGATCCTACTTTCACTATGGAATTCGATTTGATTATTGAATTCCCATTGTCCGTTGGAGATTACGGTATTACGTAAAGTAGTGGGAGACACTGCTGGGTTAAAAATCCATAACTTGAGCAGTACGTAATATTTTGGAATTTACTGCTTTGTTTTCCTTACATTATATACTGTTTATAGAATTATGCTTCTAATCCACTGCATAGTATATTACTTGAATATATTGGTTTTCTGAATTACTTATGGTTGCATAGTTCTAGAAGGATAGTAGACCTAGATATTGTTAGATTAGTTCAAACCATCGGGAACTGTAGTTCCGATTTTCTTTGAAAATCAAGATGGTTTGTGACTTAGTTACTAAGTCACGATTAGGTCATCTAAAATGATATCTGGTTTAGGATATAATAGTCTAGTTAGAACTGTTTCTTATGCAGTAAGAATTGACACGAATCAGTTCATGTCTCGAGATTCTTGACTGGCATTAAGAAAACCCATTAAGCGTTTGTTTATCTTTTAATGACGTTTCTTGGCTTTTAGTGACTTTTAGAAGTGACGTGTCTGACACAGTTTGCTAATCGATTATTTGCAATTGTTGTGAATAATTGAACGCAAATTATAAAGGTGAAGAAAGGAGATGTGTATAGTTGTGTATAGAGAATATCGATTCTCGCAATATGACAACTGTAGGTATTGGATACCGGATCTTCCGTCTAGTTAATTAAAATAATATTTAATAGCTGTTTTGATATTTGATATCAGAGTTTGTGACTATTGGATAGTTACTTGTTCTGTATAAACAGTTGTTACATATTTTAAAGCGACTAGTAGTGTCATTAATGAAAGATAAGCATTAAGAAAATATTCGGTAGAGTAAATAACTAAGAACTGTGCTTTATGAGATTTTATCATAAAAGCATTAGATGCTTGTTCCTTATGGTAAAGGATGGTCTGATATGAGTTCACACCACATATCCTTATCTATTTAATGAATATTGTATTCAGGTTGTGATTAAATCTCATTTAACCAATGATCGTCATTGGACCACCGTTTTATTAAACTAATACATTGGATATGTGTAGTTTAATGAATTAGTAATTGCCTTAGATAGTTTTCTATTCTCCGTGACTTGGTTAATGAATTATCATGACTTCGTTACGTGTTTCTAATAGAGAACATATTAAACGTCTTGAATTGTTCAAGAACTTTTAATATGTTTCTGTTGAAACGCGGATAGAATATTTTGAATGGTTCAAAGATATTCTATTTGAAGTGTTGAAAACTATGAAATTCATTGCGCATCTTTGAATTGTTCGAAGATGTTTGATATGATCAAACACATGAATTTATGGCAATTAGTTCTGAAGTTATTTAATAAATGTGATTCTTACTCAATATTAAACTTCCGTGATTCTATTTTGATGGAATTGGTCAGTGGGAGTGGAGTTACCGAATCTTATGTGATTTGATTCGTTGATATTGAGTGTTACCGAATTAATTTTCAATACTCTTGGGATTATGCTCCAGTAACACTTATTCATCTCTTTAATTAAGGTTCCATTCGTTTCTACAGTTACATATATGATATGTATAGTAGAAAATTCAAATCTAGAAATGTTTGAGATTTGAAACTTTCTTATATAATGGTTATATATTTGAAAGTACTTGTGCCTCGGAGGTACGAGTGAGTGATAGGTTTATCATTTATTCTATTTAATGCAATATTGTATTCTATTTGATAGAATATCTTTTCTACGATCCCGAGTAATAAAATTATTTTATTACTTGGTATGTTAACATCAGATGTTGACGATTATAGAAATGACTTGACTTAATGAAGTCAAATGTGAGAATGATAAACTGTAATGGAACTACATAATTAATAAGATGAAAAGACCCTTAGACATCTTCCGTATAAGTTTAATAGGATGTCAGAATCATTTGCGAAGTATTTGATACTTATTGGTTCTGTTTTTTTCTTATTGAAGAAAATTATCCTAAAACTTATAGTGGGAGCGATATTTGATATCGATTCCGGAACTTAGAATTTAACCATAGATCTAAGATTGTTCATAGCTTACTACGATCAAGTTTTGAACTTGATTAGGCTTTTGTTATGAATAGTTCATAAAATGTGCAAATTGTTTACGCAATAAAAGCAAAGTGAGCTCGATAAAGGTTTGACCTTTATGGTATGACAATGAGAAAGGTTATGCTCAGTAGTCTATTGTAGATTCTGAGAAAACTTGTCTCTAGTCCCACTAATTGAACAATTATGAATCTGTTGGTTAATGTTGATATTAAACCGTGTATTTTGGCTAAAGAATGCAAAAATGGCGTTCTTGAGTGATTTCTTCGAATGAGAGATCCATCGTGATTTCTTTGTTTGAAGAGTTCATTTTAGAATGGCCCTAGAGTTTGTATTCTGATAAGATTACAGTTTGATATACTAGCTTATGGAGCCTATTGTAGACTCAGATGAGCTTTCCAAAATCCGTGTTCTCTGATTTTGATATCAGTCAGATTGTCTGGTTTTATCGAAGTATAGAGAATACGTATTTGTCAGTAGGGTCAGTGGGAGCGTACAAATTTTTTTCTAGTATTATATATCCTAAGTCTTCTTTTCTCCGTGTTAGTAATGGGAGCAGTCTCTATTATATTTGATATAAATTTTTATATAAGATATAAAACTGAGAGATTTGTGAGATACTCCCATCAGTTGCGTATTAGATATGATCTAATAAAGGACACAGTAAGACTATCTGTAAAATAGTTAGTATAACTGCTTGACAGTTAACGTGTCTTTTACATAATATAGTATTTCATATTTCGTAAAGGATGATTCCTTTGTCGAAAGATTGATTGATTGGAATGTCTAGTCAATCTTATGCATCATAGGATGATGGCGTAATGAATATTATATTATGTGCGATTAAAGATATCAATTTTATCGTAATTGTTACGGGTTATTTTGATATGTTGGATACCATATGATGGATCTTGAAACATGTTCATTGTGATATTTGAGTTGGTTTGCAAGATGCAAAGGTCTATATAAGTTAAAGGTTTGCAAGATGCAAAGGTCTATATATTGACTAAAGCAAGCATCTTGATCTTGGAAAATAAGATTTGATGCGATGATCAAGTCTTATTATTTTGAGTAGAACACTGATAAGCCTTATATATACAAATGTGTAATTTGCGGTAAGGTGGTTTTTCTCGTATTATACGTCGATGATATTTGACTCATAGAGAATAATGTAAAAGTATTGTCGAAAGTAAAATCTTGGCTAGCTAACCAATTCCAAATGAAAGATTTGGGAAATGTGAGTTGTGTATTTGGGATCCAGATTATTCAGGATCACAAGAGACGACAGTTAGCTGTGTCTCAGCATCCTATATCAACAAGATTGTTATGCGGTTCTGGATGTAGAATTCCCAGAAAGGCAATTCATTTTTTTCGACATGCAATTCACTTGTAAAATGAACAGTTTCCTAAGACACCTGAAGCAGTTGAGGAAATGAGACATATCTTACATGCCTCTGTTGTTGGAAGTCTCATGTATTCTATGTTTTACTATGCACGAGACTAGACATCTGTTATGGGAATATATCAGTGGGTGACTGTAAGGCATGTTCTCAAGTATCTTAAAAGTACGAGAGACTATATGCTTATATAATCTGGAGAGGATATGATCCTTATTGGATATACATATTCTGATTTTCAGATGGATGTAGATAATGGGAAATCAACATCTGAATCAGTATTCTCCCTAGTGTGAAGCCATAGTATGTAGGAGTATAATGTAATCTGGCATTGCGAACTCCACCATGGAGGATAAGTATGCAACAGCTTGTGAAGTAGCTAAGGAAGCAATACGGTTCCATAAATTCTTTGGAGATCTGGAACTTTTTCCAGATATGGATGAACCACTCACACTTGATTGCGATAATATTGGTGCAGTGGTAAATTCCAAAGAACCAAGAGCCACAAGAGAGGGAAGCATATAGAGAGGAAATATCATCTCTTTAAGAGGATGTTTCAGATAGCGTTCTGCAAAGAATTTTGCTGATCCGTTTACAAAGACCTTGACGATTAAAATATTTAAAGGTCACTAAGAGGGTCTAAGATTATGCTATATATCTCATTTCCTCTAGTGCAAGTGGGAGATTGTTGGGATATATGCCCAATAGCATAATGTAATATGTAAACGCGATCTTATTTTAAGTAATAACCAATGTAGTTATTCATTATTAAAATATTGATTTTAAAGTCGCATATTATAATTTATCATGTATGCCCTTGGATACTAAATGTACTTTTAAATTAGTGTATAAGTGTTATACATAAGAGGATTTAAGTCTTAAATTAGTAATAATAAATAGTCCGTAGAGAGCAAACAAAGATGGGCACTTTGTTTGTGGTTTATCTATAGCTGCGGTCCATTCCATATTGTATGACGACTTTGATCTGAGTTCATTCATGTGGTGACATGGGAATAGAGACACATTATATGTGTTAGGATATATGCCCAAGAGCATATAATGAAATATGTAAACATGATTTTATTTTAAGTAATAAATGATGCAATTATTCATTTATTGATTTTAATGTTGCATATTATAAATTATCATGTATGTCATTGGATACTAAATGTATTTTCATATTTAGTGTATAAATATTGTACACAAGAGGATTTAAATATGAAATTAGTAATCATAAACAAAGTGCCCGTCTTTGTTTCCTCTCTATGGAGTATTTATGATTACTAATTTCATATTTAAATCCTCTTGTGTACAATATTTATACACTAAATATGAAAATACATTTAGTATCCAATGACATACATGATAATTTATAATATGCAACATTAAAATCAATAAATGAATAATTGCATCATTTATTACTTAAAATAAAATCATGTTTACATCTTTCATTATATGCTCTTGGGCATATATCCTAACACATATAATGTGTCTCTATTCCCATGTCACCACATGAATGAACTCAGATCAAAGTCGTCATACAATATGGAATGGACCGCAGCTATAGATAAACCACAAACAAAGTGCCCATCTTTGTTTGCTCTCTACGGACTATTTATTATTACTAATTTAAGACTTAAATCCTCTTATGTATAACACTTATACACTAAATTTAAAAGTACATTTAGTATCCAAGGGCATACATGATAAATTATAATATGCGACTTTAAAATCATATTTTAATAATGAATAACTACATTGGTTATTACTTAAAATAAGATCGCGTTTACATATTACATTATGATATTGGGCATATATCCCAACAATCTCCCACTTGCACTAGAGGAAATGAGATATATAGCATAATCTTAGACCCTCTTAGTGACCTTTAAATATTTTAATCGTCAAGGTCTTTGTAAACGGATCAGCAAAATTCTTTGCAGAACGCTATCTGAAATATCCTCTTAAAGAGATGATATTTCCTCTCTATATGCTTCCCTCTCTTGTGGCTCTTGGTTCTTTGGAATTTACCACTGCACCAATATTATCGCAATCAAGTGTGAGTGGTTCATCCATATCTGGAAAAAGTTCCAGATCTCCTAAGAATTTATGGAACCGTATTGCTTCCTTAGCTACTTCACAAGCTGTTGCATACTTATCCTCCATGGTGGAGTTCGCAATGCCAGATTACATTATACTCCTACATACTATGGCTTCACACTAGGGAGAATACTGATTCAGATGTTGATTTCCCATTATCTACATCCATCTGAAAATCAGAATATGTATATCCAATAAGGATCATATCCTCTCCAGATTATATAAGCATATAGTCTCTCGTACTTTTAAGATACTTGAGAACATGCCTTACAGTCACCCACTGATATATTCCCGAGTTAAACTGAAAACTACTGACTACTCCCACTGTATAACAGATGTCTAGTCTCGTGCATAGTAAAACATAGAATACATGAGACTTCCAACAACAGAGGCATGTAAGATATGTCTCATTTCCTCAACTGCTTCAGGTGTCTCAGGAAACTGTTCATTTTACAAGTGAATTGCATGTCGAAAAAAATGAATTGCCTTTCTGGGAATTCTACATCCAGAACCGCATAACAATCTTGTTGATATAGGATGCTGAGACACAGCTAACTGTCGTCTCTTGTGATCCTGAATAATCTGGATCCCAAATACACAACTCACATTTCCCAAATCTTTCATTTGGAATTGGTTAGCTAGCCAAGATTTTACTTTCGACAATACTTTTACATTATTCTCTATGAGTCAAATATCATCGACGTATAATACGAGAAAAACCACCTTACCGCAAATTACACATTTGTATATATAAGGCTTATCAGTGTTCTACTCAAAATAATAAGACTTGATCATCGCATCAAATCTTATTTTCCAAGATCAAGATGCTTGCTTTAGTCAATATATAGACCTTTGCATCTTGCAAACCTTTAACAATATCTAGACCTTTGCATCTTGCAAACCAACTCAAAGATCACAACGAACATGTTTCAAGATCCATCATATGGTATCCAACATATCAAAATAACCCGTAACAATTACGATAAAATTGATATCTTTAATCGCACATAATATAATATTCATTACGCCATCATCCTATGATGCATAAGATTGACTAGACATTCCAATCAATCAATCTTTCGACAAAGGAATCATCCTTTACGAAATATGAAATACTATATTATGTAAAAGACACGTTAACTGTCAAGCAGTTATACTAACTATTATACAGATAGTCTTACTGTGTCCTTTATTAGATCATATCTAATACGCAACTGATGGGAGTATCTCACAAATCTCTCAATTTTATATCTTATATAAAAATTTATATCAAATATAATAGAGACTGCTCCCATTACTAACACGGAGAAAAGAAGACTTAGGATATATAATACTAGAAAAAATGGGTTGATCTGAATCCTGAGTGTACTACAAACTCCCGCTTAACAGACTATTTCCTTTGATTTACAAATGTGAGGTTGGTGAAGCAATCCTGACATGAGTCCAAAACACCAGAGACATTACAGGATGCAGCTAACAACTTGGAAGAACCCATGCAATTGCCAACAGGGCCAATCACACGCCAAAGAGCAAAGAAGATCAGAGAGGCCTTTGCGGGACTAGCTCAGAGCTATGTGACCAGTTGCAACAACCAAGTCAAGTGCACACCAGAGACACATATGGGCATAACCAGAGAGGTCCCCAAGCTATTTCATTTGACCCAGATCAGCTCAGACTGAAGCATAGCAGAGCAGCTTCAGCACCAGCACCCTTTTGACCCGATTTCACCCATTTTGGGACTATGTTGAATTCGGCCAAATGGGGGCATTTTTGTCATTTGTGCTCGACATTTTGACTTTATTTATGATGTAATTAGCATGGTTGATTATGCCATTAGGCTTAATTATGCTTAGATTTGTACTTAGCCGGAAGCACGTCAATTTACTATAGCATGTAAGCACCTTAATTAGCTTAAGTGAGATTAGCTTCTAATCTTTGTTTTAAGTTTATTTAGGTGCAAAAGGACCTTAATGGTCGTGGTTGAGGTGCTTGACTTAGGGCTTTTGGTAATTTTAGCTCTAGGGTCATTTTAGCCTTTTTACTCTTTTGTAACCCTTATTATATGACTCTTCTTTGTATTTTTGAGAAACCAACGTAATATACAGAATTTTGAAAGAGAGAAAAGCTTGAACTTTCCATGGCTATGGCCAAAACCTTGTTGAGGGAGGGATTCCCCTTTTCAAGTTCAAATTGACTTATCTAAGCTTGGCAACTTAGTGGCGTCTCCCTTGCTAGCAAAATACAATCTGATTTCATGCTTGTGGTTATCATGGACGTGAGTTTCATGGTGGTTAGGGGCTGATCTTGGTTGGGTTTTGTTCCTACAAAATCAGTATTCAAAGTTCTTGGGGTTTTGAGAAAGATGCTTGGGGTTTGCTTGGTTTCCAACCCAAGTGAGTTCTTGTCATTTGGTATCAGAGCCACCACTCCGTGTGAATGGCCGGTGTCTCTTGGGGTTCGGCAAAACGCCGACTGAGGCAGTCGGGTCTCAAGGGGGTGGGGATGATGCGTCCCACATCGGTTGCGGGGTGCCTCCTGGGCTGGTTTATAAGGCCAGGGCCAACCCTCTCCCTCTGAGCTAGCTTTTCGGGCAGAGTTAGGGCTTGGGTTCTTATCAGTTGGTATCAGAGCCACCACTCCGTGTGAATGGCCGGTGTCTCTTGAGGTTCGGTAAAATGCCGACTGAGGCAGTCGGGTCTCAAGGGGGTGGGGATGATGCGTCCCACATCGGTTGCGGGGTGCCTCCTGGGCTGGTTTATAAGGCCAGGGTCAACCCTCTCCCTCTGAGCTAGCTTTTGGGGCAGAGTTAGGGCTTGGGTTCTTATCAGTTGGTATCAGAGCCACCACTCCGTGTGAATGGCCGGTGTCTCTTGGGGTTCGGCAAAACGCCGACTGAGGCAGTCGGGTCTCAAGGGGGTGGGGATGATGCGTCCCACATCGGTTGCGGGGTGCCTCCTGGGCTGGTTTATAAGGCCAGGGCCAACCCTCTCCCTCTGAGCTAGCTTTTCGGGCAGAGTTAGGGCTTGGGTTCTTATCAAATCCCAACCAATAGCAATGTATTTTGGGGACATTATTTGGTGTGTAGCTGGGGACGCTTTATATAGATATGTAATCCACTCCTTCTTGTGAAAGTAGATGAGTTTCTTCCTTAAGTGTTGATTCGGTACTTGAACGATTTGAGTGCTCAAGTCTGTATATTACGAATAGAAAGATTTGTATTCATAATTGTTATGAATAAATCGTTCATTAGAGAATCAATGGTACTTATGACACAAAATAATTAGAGGGGTATAACAGACTTTATGACTTGGCTCTAATTATGAGATACTCGTGGAGGGTCAATTTGTATGCAGTGATTATATCGGTGGACGTCGATGACTTTCA
Source organism: Zanthoxylum bungeanum (assembly GCA_019454045.1). Classification (NCBI taxonomy): domain Eukaryota; kingdom Viridiplantae; phylum Streptophyta; class Magnoliopsida; order Sapindales; family Rutaceae; genus Zanthoxylum; species Zanthoxylum bungeanum. The sequence goes on along the minus strand of SKCR01008290.1, from coordinate 5,105 downwards.
GTATAAAATATATCTGTAATGACGAGAGTGCAGCTTTAGGTTTTTAGTGGAATAACCTAAAGTTAATAATTCAGAATATTTAATTAAAGAGTGTTAATTAATTATTCGAGATTATTGGAGCTTGGAACGGTAGGTCCATTCTGTCCCCGTGTGTAACATCCCGCCTAAGCTAGGATGCTACCGGCAGGAGACAGGCTAATCCTGACTCCATAAGCCTCTGACTCTAACGAAATTTCGGCATGACCTCTGCTAAAAGTCATGCAACCTGGATCAAAGTCCAGCATTTCAATACAACCTATAGGGCCCAGACAATAAAATACTAAAATAAACAACTCAAGACATAATACGATTGGGCTCCGTGCCCGAAAATGCATATAAACAAAAACTTTTACAAATTTAAACTTTGTACAACTCAATCTTATTCAACTTAATACTCTTTACAACCACACTTAGATTCCCCCAAGACCTGGTGACTGGCTGACTGCAACGCTGCTATCTGACTCCTCAAGCTCCAACATCTGTGGTTGACCGATCAGGTCACCAACCTGCAAAACTCAAAACACTATTGAGGTGTGAGTCATAAGACTCAGTAAGTAACCATGCTCATTCCTTGAACGACAAACACATGCAAAGTTTATTTCTTAATCCATTAATATCTTAAACTGTCTATGTAATCACACATAATTACCACTTCTGAGTTAATTGTAAAACTCTTATCTATGTTCAAATGTTACTACATTTTTACTAATTTTCTTTCCTGAATCACACACACAATAACATCTTGTTTTCTACTTATACTTTAACATTTATAATATAGTCATTAAATTCCATAATTCTATCTACTGTGTCAAGTCCTACTACGTTTCTGTTGTGTTACTCTGATACCTTCCCACTTTTCTATATACTTGTTTCTAATCTAGTTCTGACTTTTATTATAACTATCTTTCTTTGATATCATTGAATTATCATCAAATCGGTTTTTTAAAATATTCTTTCTATTAAACATCCAACAGATTAAAATCAGCCATATAAACATGTATATAAAACCATATGATCATACGCCAATATCTTAACAATTGTTCCTTCCATGTGAACGTATAATACACATAGGCTTTAGGCACAAATATATACATGTAATCATGATATCATGCTTCAATGTTAACTATATGCATCTCAGATGAATTTCTAACCTATATAATTCATATGCACGTCGTGTATACTATATAAAACTGTAACATGCTATGCTTTTAGAAAATACTCTTTGAAAACTCTTTCTGAAAAACTATTATCTGAAAGTTTCTTTCTGAAAATCCTTTGCTGAAAACCTTACTTTTACTTTCTCTTCTGGAAAAGCTCTTTCTGAAAACTGTAAACTGTATTTGGGGTATCTGCTGAAAACTGGCGCATAGGGGCGTTACGTATCGCCGTCCCCCCATACGCCGTAGAGCTAGATATGCAAATCCATGACATTGGGGCGTTACGTATCGCCGTCCCCCAAAGTATGCCATACCTGCCCTGAAACTAGTGGTCTTGGGGCGTTACGTATCGCCGTCCCCCAAGCCACAACTAGAACTGGGGTTGCAAATCTGTGCTACCGCCCAAGCTCTGAACTGGAGATCAGGTACACGATCCTATGCCGCCATCCTGTCTCATAAACTAGGATCTAGGGGCGTTACGTATCGCCGTCCCCCTAGTCCTCTACATGTGCACATGTCTCTATCCGTCAATTCCATCTCTGTATCTCAAGTTACATACTGGGGTGAGTTTTTACCTCATGCCCCGAAAAACATAAAACCATAATATGTATCTCAAAACTTGTAAAAATATTTTCTGAAATGCGATTCTTGCGAAAACATTAATACTCATATATATATATATATATATATATATAAACACTTTAAATTTTCAAAAACATTTTTAGCTTTAATTCAATCTCTGAAAATCATAACATGTAAATATGCATATGCATTTCTTATACTATCAAACATGTACATGCACACTTTATGCATACACAAAGCTTATCTCTATATAGTCATATTTACACATACTAATATATATTATATATATATATATATATATATATATATATATATATATTATCATGCTCATGCTTCATTCCTGTCACAATTCTAAAACATTTCATTTGTATAATACATATATTCCACACTCATATACATATAAACATATCATGCTTTAAGTTTAAACTTATTTTTTTTCATTTACAATCTAAGCATACAATTCAACATAATCTTAATATCATTACAGCCATAAACATACGTACATCATTTCCCATTATTACCTAGTCTTTATAAACTTACTTTTAGTATTACTATCCCAATAATCCTGAGTATTTTGCCTTAACTAGTACAAACTTTAACACAAATTTTTATAAACTCTTGCCACTCTAGAACGAAACATGAAACAGACATTAGACATTAGACATTAGAAACAAAAAGAAGCTACCTTTTACCCACATGATATCAACCAAGTAAAAACAACTTTAATAGCTATCTCCAATCACCAATGCGGTCAAGCTCAACCTTTTTGCAGGGCTAAAACAAGCCAGTTACATATCACAGTAACTTCTAATTGTTATACAAAACGAAAATAGACATTGTAATAAACTTCCTCCAATATTAAAGAGAAATAATACAAAATTTTCTGACATCAGACAATACACATACAATTAAAGCAAGCCAGAAACATGTTACATTAACATAGATTCTCTCTATCAAAAAATTTAACTACATGCAATGCTTAATTCAATCATCATACTAATTACTCCCACCAAAGGTCGTTACAAAGGGTAAGAGATATAAGTCATAAAACAACTATTATATTTTGAACTTTAGTATTAAAAAAATTTGATACGAACCCTTTTAACCATTTCCCTAAAAATATTTCCAACTTCTTACATAAAAAAAAATATTCTGAACTACTTTGAATATATTCTAATTTCATCAATTTGTCCAAAATGGAAGATAAATAATCAAGACCAACACAGTCAACTTAACTCAAGGAGTCCATAAACATAGTGTACTTACCCAATCATACCCATGAATAAAATAAATCCTCAAATTGCAGGATCCATTTTCTCCTTCATCTTCTATTATTATTATTTTTTTTATTATTTTTTATTCTCACGCCTTGGCTCCAAAAATCCCAATTCAATTTAGGGTTCTGCCGAAACCCCTCAGATTTCTAACTTCTTCAGTTTTTTTTTTTTTTATTTCTTCTGATTTCCTTTCATTTACTAAGTCTAGATGATTTTTACATGTTCTTATTTCATTATCATACCCAATTTCAATCTTCAATTTCAAAGCCTAATTAACCAAATTTAACAAATTCAAGGAACTCACTGCCATAGCATACTTACCTTTGCATTTGACCACAATCGGAACTTCAAATCTGGGTTCCTTCATTTTCCTTCTTCTCGTTCTGCACTTCTCATCTCTCTCAGCTCTTCTTCTTCTCTGTTTGCTTTTCTCTCGGTCACTCCTCTCCTTCACTTTCCCTCTCTCTGTTCACTCACTCACCTTCGACCTTCTCTCTTTCTCTTTCTCTCTCCTCTCGTCTCGGCTTTCTCTTCATCCCTCTCTGATTTCTTCTGCGTGAGTTGCTGTGTGTGTGGACTGTGTGCGTTTTCAAAACATAAATATTGCTGTGTGTTAATGTCACTAATTTGTAAGTGTGTGTATGGTATATAAACACGTGTGTGTGTTTAAATTGTGTGGGGATATTAAATATCCAAGTGTAATAAATACAGGAGTGAGTTGTCACCAAATATGTGGAACATGTGTAAGCTTATTAAAAATATCTATAATTATCTACACTAATATGGTTAATTCCAAATTAACCCCTCAATTTTTAATGGTCTTCCCATAACTAATTTCGTTGAAAAAAAGTTCCCATTACATCGTAAAAATAATCCCCGCGTTCAGACACGGTCTCACACGTGAAAAATAAAATCCTCGCAAAACGCTAAAAATAACCTGGGACGTTACACCGTGTTAGCTCGTTACATATAGGAATCCATGGAATAATTGGAAGTCTAATTATGAACTCACTTAAAAAATATTAAATAATTGAGAATTATTTATTGATATAATTATTAATTTGATTAATAATTATAAAATGTCACACTTTGAAATTATATATTAATGTGTTTGATACATAGTTTTTATACTAATAATTATTAGATAATCATTTAATATTGGATTTTATTTTTAAATTAAATTTTATTTAATTCAAAATCAAAAATATATTTATATCATGATATAAGTTACATGTTAAACTTTAATTCAAATGAAATGATATATGATATTATATTTATGACAAGGAACCCAAGCAACGGACAGAACCCCAAGAACCGCGAATATGATTTTGTAGAAACAAAACCTTTCCAAGGCCACAAAGAAGACCCACAAAGAACTTGCCTTTGAGAACCTTTAAGATGAATCCTTGTAGTGTTTTGCTAGCAATGGAGACGCCACTAAGTTGCCAAAACTTAGATAAGTCGATTCAAACTTGAAAAGGGGAATCCCTCCCTTACAATAATTCGGCCATAGCCAAAGCTTTAAGCTTTTTGAGTTTACAAATTCGTTGGTTCCTCAAATGAAGAAGAAAGTAAGCTTAAATATGTTACAAAAAGAAACCCTAAAGGCATAAAGACAATAATGCCCCTAAAAACGAAATTACACAAATATCAAGTCTTTAAGTCTTTAAAAGCCTTAAAAAGCTTTATTCTAAACTGATTTGGGCCAAGTGAAATGGCTTTGGGCCCTTTCCATCGAAGCCCACATGCGCTCTATTTGTTGGTTGCAGCTGGCCATAAAACTCTGAACTAATCCCGCCATTGCTTCTCTGAGTCTTTTGGTCCTCTGCCTCGTAATTGGCCCTTCTGGTACTTGTAATGCGTCATTTGGTTTGTTGTATGCCTGGATCATGTCATCCCCTCCCTCTTGAAAAGGATTCGACCTCGAATCTGTACCTGCATCAAAAGGAGTTAAGTCAGAAACATTAAATGTAGCAGACACATTATACTTACCTTGTAAATCCAGCTTGTATGTATTGTCATTAATCCGTTCCAAAACTTGAAATGGACC
>SKCR01008289.1:0-24053 GCA_019454045.1 Zanthoxylum bungeanum | reverse complement strand
ATACACGTAGGTACTTGGAGTTAGTGGTTAGTGTTAGTGTCTGGAAGCACTCTAACAAAAGGATCCCACATCGGTTATTCATATCAAATTATCAAAAGAAACAAATTCAGCAAGTGTCCAAAGAAACAGATTCAGCAAACTAAATCAGTCCCCCCTAGGCAGAACCTTGCCCCAGCTATTTGAAAGAACCTTAGGAACTTACTTCCCCAGGCAAGAAAACCATAAGCCATTCAGCAAAACTCCCAACTCAAACCATCAGAACAAAGAAACTCAGTCAGAGAATCGAAAAATAGAGATATCCTTCTAGAGATAAAACACGACCAATATGGTGCAGCCTCATACATCAGGCTGGCAACATGATCGAAATTTTTCCCTTTCATAATCCTACAAAACGTTAGCAGTAACTTAATTAAATAGAAATATAATGATTGGTAATATGAAATAGAAATTATGGAAAATACTTTGAGAATATCAATAGAGAAAGCAGCAAAGCGTCGGGGATCCCTTTTATATCAAATTCCTATATTCAGTTATTGATTCATTTTATTACTCAATTGAAGGTTTCACATCCCAAACCAACAATAAAAAGATATTCAATTCAAAACATATTAAATTCTAATGTAATCGATGAATTATTTTCTCTACATTAACAAAACACAAAGTTATCATTACGACCTATCTAACGTCGACAATATACCCACATGCAATACTACAGCAGAAGACTAACTCATAAAATAACTTTACCAGTCATAATTGGGTTTTCCAATCACACATAGAAGAAGCATGACTATTCCTATATGCAAGTTGGTAAAACACAATCTCTGGATTATAAATCGAAAGATAATAAAGAATAATAACCATCAATTGTATTAAACGTTAAAAAGTATTTAGTAATCAACAACGTTAACATAAAAACTTAATTACAATAGTTCAACTTTAACTTTGCTTAGAAGATTCTCTATGTAGAAAAGAGATATAGCCTGGATAGATCGGAGAGACGCCATGTCGGCTTGAAGTTCTTCGTCATTCTCCTCTTGAAGTTCTTCGTCACCCTAAACCCTAAACCCTAAACTCTAAAAACCTAAACCCTAAACCTAAAACCCTAAACCCTAAACCCAAAATCCGAAACCCCTAAACCATCAAACCCTAAACCCTCAAACCCTAAACCCTAAACTCTAAATTTTTTTTTTTTGGAAAAGTTAAATAGTGTATTCCAAATTATAAAAATTACAAAGCTAAGGCACATACCCCAGGTAATGGCATAAAGCATATAATGGTCATCAATTAAAATTGATAATAAAACATAGCCCATATGGCTAGAAAAAGCACGCATGCTCTTGATAGGAAAAACAAAATAAGCTTAACTAGTTTAGACAATTAATAAAATATAAAAATAAATAAATTGATATTTAAGCCCAAAATAAAAGCCCACGTACGAAAACACAGGCCATGATACACTCAAAAGGCCACATATCCCAGCCTTTTCAACGCATATGTAGAGCCCAAGAGAGACAGCCTAAAATCATGCGAATTGAGCAGCAGTCCACTTGAAGCCCATTTTAATATTTAAAACTCCCCTGCATGCATGAAGAAAACTACCCTCCAACACACAAAGGACAAAAAAAGTGGCCCACTGGCCAATTTGAAAGTTACCAAGCTTTTCCGTGACAGTACCATGTGAAAATAAAATTCCTCCCCTAAACCCCTGAAAATGTGTTTTTTTTTTTATACAATTGTACAGTGGGCTAGAAGATGCTAAAAGCACAAAACATCAAGGAACCTAGGAGGTTCAAACATAAGCCAAAACAAGTCCTAAGGGACGAGTACAACAAAGTCAGCAAAAGAAAAGCACAAGAAAAATTCAACAGAAACAGCCCACAGCCTAAATATTAGCAGCCACGTGCAATCCGTAGCTGCCGAAAAGAAGAAAGCCCAACAGCTGAGCCCAACGACGAGAAACAAAGCCCATATGCTTGATCCAATGCGCAAGATATGGGTAAGAATCCCACATCGGTGGTTGCAAGAATCACAATCCAGAGACCACGTAGAGACGAGTGCAGGGCCAGCCCATTCACACAGCTAGGCCCACTAGCCCACACGCATGGAAATAGACACAGCTAAGCCGGTCCAATGTTCTGCCACGTACATGAGCAAAACTGCCCACGCCTGAGAGTACCAATACTCGAAAGACTGCCACTGAAGCCAAAACCCAAAGACAGCCATCAGCCCATGCACACAGCATGCCCACACCAAGCCCAAGAAACGACATTGTGCTGCCACAAATATGCGAAGCCAGCAAAATCAGCTCACGAGTACAATCAGGCCCTATACCAAAGCACAAATAGCCCAATTAGCAAACCTCCAGTCCATTCGGACCTAGTGTCTCCCAATTAGCAATCAACAGCCCATGCGACTCTAATATGGAACTCAAAATAACCAGTTAACAAAATTGCAGCCCAATGCCTTATAATCCCACATCATTTGTGGTAGAAAATAAAACCAGGCCCAATGCAAGCCACTGGAATAAGAAGCCCAGACGCAAGCAAAACTCACTCTTGAAGTTGGCTTGAACCGAGAAGCCCATCAACCAGAGCAACAACATCCAACTCAAAGCCGAAGCACGCATGAACAATATCCAGCCCAAAAACAACACCCAGTCCACTCAAGGCCGGGGCATGCTGGGACAGAATCCAGCCTATGTACAAATGTCACATAGACGCAAGAGAAGAGAAGCCACCCAAGACAAATATTGATATGTGTCATAAACCCTAAACCCTAAATACAAATGAACTCCCCTCCCTAAACTTTTTTTTTTTGGAAAATATTACAAGTATATTCCAAAAAGATGTGTTTTGTACAGTTATACAATGACATCCTCGAGGAAAATGCGAAAAGCACAATAAAGAACCAAATGTTCAAACTAAGCCTAATACACGGCCCAAAAAACAGTCTAGGCAAACGAAATGGCAAGATAGATCAAGAAATAGGCCCAAAAAGTTCCAAAAGAAACAAATCCATAGCAAGGAAAGAATCCCAAACAGAAGTCCAAAGCACAAGCCCAGGCCATAATTCGGCCCAATCTTGCAACCCTAGCCCACGCGAAGTCACCCAACTCCAGAGCACAACCATTATATGTCTGATCATGTGCTATGAGCATGCACATAATATATGATCAGAGCACAAATCCCACATCGATTATACAAAATGAACAAATGAAGCATCTAGGGAACCAGACCCAAAACCAGCTCACGCCAGCTATTACCGCACATATGTAAGCACAACAGCCCAATCAATAATCATTAGCCCACGCTTCAGCCAACATCACCGGTAGCCCAAAGCGCAAAGCCAGCCTCAAAACCCAGCACACTTTACAAAGTACAAGGGGCATCCAGGAGGAGCTATCAGCTCATAGGAGCTATCAAGCTCAGAGGAGCCCAAACAAAACAATCACATGACTTATTACATCAGTAACAAATCAAAGGAAACAATGGACACATAGAGCCAAGTCCACGCAGCCCACCAATTGCGGAAAAACTATGCATTCCAGGCCCACATGGAGGTGACACAAACCCCAACAACTCATGATGATGGATATGTGACTGCACCACGATCTTTCCTCTGAAAGCTAGTCTGCGCCATTAAACAAGGCTTAGTCGCCGGCCCAGCCCATTCAATCAGACTATTCCACCTAAAGCAACAGAAGAGTAATGCCCTACTCACACTAATAGCCCCGAGACAAGAGCTAACAATCCCAAACTATTCTTGTCTAAATAGTTCAGGACCATCAGCCCATAAGCAACATGCCGGTCAAATAAAAAAAACCCAACTCACACCAACCACCACAAGCCAACCCAACCCAGAAAAAGCTGCAAACCAAACATAAAGCTCAGTCCAGAGGCCGGTCCAAACCCAAGAAACCCCAAACGAGTCTCCTAGGGCATCCAGCCCAAAACGCCGTAATTTTTAGTGGGCCTGAATTAACCATGCAGCCCATGAAGGCCACACTGAAAACGTCGCATTGATCGTGGAGAATCCCACATCGGTCATGCACGCAACCATAAACAAAACTTGTTTAAATCTTGCTCCAGTAATCTGCCCCCACGCATGAGCCGAAGCCAAGCCCACCGGCCTATTCGCAAGAACATTATCATTGGAGAAGCCCACTCAACTAGAGCCCCTTTATGTAAAAAAATCATGCCCATTTAATAATGCCACATCGCCTAGGAAACTACCCTTTAAGCAGGGCACGCACAACAAACAAAGCCTGCCAATCTCACCAAACTCCAGCAAACCACATGCAAGCTGCCAATCATGCTGCCACGCAAACTGAAAGCTTGCTGCCACACCGCAAAACTGACATGCATTGCCATATACGTAGGTACTTGGAGTTAGTGTTAGTTCCTGGAAGCACTCTAACAAAAGGATCCCACATCGGTTATTGCTATCAAATTATCCAAAGAAACAAATTCAGCGAGTGTCCAAAGAAAAGATTCAGTCCCCCTAGGCAGAACCTTGCCCCAGCTATTTGAAAGAACCTTAGGAAACTTCCCCATGCAAGAAAACCATAAGCCATTCAGCAAAACTCCAAACTCAAACCATGTCAGAGAATCGAAAAATAAGAGATATCCTCCTAGAGATCAAACACGACCAATATGGTGCTGCCTCATAAATCAGGCTGATACACATGATCGAGATTTTTCCCTTTCATAATCCTACAAAACGTTAGCAGTAACTTAATTAAATAGAAAGATAATGATTGGTAATATGAAATAGAAATTATGGAAAATACTTTGAGAATATCAATAGAGAAAGCAACAAAGCGTCGGTGATCCCTCTTATATCAAATTCCTATATTCAGTTATTGATTCCTTTTATTACTCAATTGAAGGTTTCACATCCCAAACCAACAATAAAAAGATATTCAATTCAAAACATATTAAATTCTAATGTAATCGATGAATTATTTTGTCTATATTAACAACACACAAAGTTATCATTACGACCTATCTAACGTCGACAATATACCCACAGGCAATACTACTGCAGAAGACCAACTCATAAAACAACTTTACCAGTCATAATTGGGTTCTCCAATTACACATAGAAGAAGCATGACTATTCCTATATGCAAGTTGGTAAAACACAATCTCTGGATTATAAATCGAAAGATAATAAAGAATAACAACCATCAATTGTATTAAACGTTAAAAAGTATTTAGGAATCAACAACATGAACATAAAAACTTAAATACAAGAGTTCATCTTTAACTTTGCCTAGGAGATTCTCTATGTAGAAAAGAATATAGCCTGGATAGATCGGAGAGACGCCATGTCGGCTTGAAGTTCTTCGTCATTCTCTCTCAAAATTGTATTTGCGGCTATATTTCTCTCTATTTTTCTCCTCTTTTCTCCTCATTTTTTAGGGTTTTGACGAACTTAGATTATATAGAGAAGTCTCAGAGTCATTGTGCGCATCAAACACAATAAAATTAAGTTTTTGGGGCCTTCCGGGGCACCGCGGCGCCCAACTTGCTGGATTTTATATGAGTACAGGATCTGGCGGCGCGTCGCGACGCCAAGAAGTTGGACGTCGCGACGCGTGGCGATTTTCGGGTCTTGTACCTTCTTCATTTTCACTCTTCCCACGTGCTTCCGATGCGTCTGCAAGGTCCCGAATATGTATAATTACTCCAAGATTCATGTTCCATTGCTTCTTAATAACAAGACACAAAATAAATTATAATTAAGATTAAATACACAATTATCAAACCGAGTTAGTGGTATTCAAAGTACACTTTCATGCACTTATCACAACCCACAACCAGTATGATTTCCTTGGGTTTGTAAACTTTAAAAACGATAGGATTTAAAGAATCTGAAAAGATGAAAGTAGAACTTGATAAAGAGTGTGCTAGGAAATTTCTAGAGATTCCATTAGTAAGAAAGTAAAAGAGAAAAGATTTTGTGAATGCGGGATACGAAAAATGTGTGAAACATGGAAAACATGAGAATCTGAACATTTAACGTAAACTCGGTAAATTACGGAAAAATGGATTATGAAGGTAATAAGTGATTGGACTTATAGTTGTGAGTATATTCGTTAAAGCATGATTACAAGTGTTTGTACAAATCGGAAACATGTCTATATTAAAGATGATGATAGAAATGTATGAACATGAGTTATGATGTATTAATAATATAAGTGACCGTTTGGCAGCATGTGATATGCTCAGAAATAATATTAAGAGTTGCATATGTTTGAATGTATATAATATATAAATGTTATGTGGTTATGCTTGGGAATGCGTGGTGTGTGAAACATAGGTACGTGCTATAGCTTAATGGTTATGCGCGAATATAAGTCATGGAAATACGGTAATGAGAATTTAATGCGAACTGGGTAAAATAAGGAAAATGGTTAAGAGGTGAATATTTGAACGTGTGTCATACGTTTTAAGAAGCGATGATAGTAATGATGCATTTGTAATAAAGTGAAATAAGTATGAATAAGATTTAGAATATAACAGCATGTGAGAATGCTAGATTCTTCGTAATGATTGTAATTCAATGTCAGTATGAAATATGTATGCGTATGAATTATACTATACTGTTGATGTATGGAAACGCTTGGCAATGCATGGTATGCACGGACTACATGTATGTGTTATGACTTGAGAGTTATCCGTGAATGTGTCGTGATGTTTAATGAGATTATGAACATATAAGAATGTTGATATGATTGTGTTGGATCATGTGTGTTGAAAGCAATGATGTATAATTGCATAAGAATAAATAGTATATGGATACACTAGAATATATTTGAGAATATGCATATATGAGAATGCATAAGCATGGACATGAAACTGTATGTAAGCATTTCCGAAATATACGTGCATAAGTATAAATCAAAGGTTTTCAGAAGAAAAAAAAATATTTTCAGAATTTGATTTAATGATTTTCGGGGCATGAGGGAAAAACTCACCCCAGTATGTAACTTGAGATACATATGGAATTGACGGATATCATATGGATTCGGGATTGGGATTTGACCCATCCTAGTGGTACATTGTTGGAATTGACGGATTTAGATACATATGCACATGTGGAGGACTGAGGGGACGCTCTCAGATCCTCGAGCGGGACTAGGGGGACGACGATACGTAACACCCATAAATCCTAAGCGCTCAGATGGTACATTCCAGGGCGGAGATTTGGTGGTATGGGGGACAGTGATACGTAACGCCTTATGTCATCGGTAAGGTGTTTAGGGGGACGGCGAGACGTAATGCCCCTATACACCAGTGTATTCGAGGGGACGGCGATACGTAATGCCCCTGAATACCAGATGGATAATTTGGTACAAGATGACCGTATATTGATTTTCAGATTTTGGTTTTCAGAAAAAGAATTCTAGATTTCAGTTTTCAAAAAAAGAGTTTAAAAAGCGATCTTAGAGAGAAGTACAGAAAGAGTTTTCAGTTTTCAGATTCTCAGTAAATAGTTTTCAGAAACAAGATTTTAGAAATAGTTTCAGAAACCAGAGATTCAAAGCATGATTTTAGAAAGAAAAGTTTTATTAAGAGATTTTCAAACAGAATTTCAGAAAGAGTTTTCAGAAAGCAGTTTTTCAGAAAAGGTTTTTCAAAAAGTATTTTCTAAAGATATGGTATAATTAAATATCAGTATAGCTTATAGGTTAAGCATATAAGTCATACATTCTGGTTAATATATGAGATGCATATAGTTAACATTGAAGCGTGATAGCATAATTACGTCTACATGGATATATGATTGAATTTGTATGTATGGTATTTTGTATCATTATTACATCTATGTGATTATAACTGATGCCCGTGTGTATTACATAGAAGAAATAATTTGTAAGATACTAGCGTATGACAACATGATTACATATACATGTATGATGTTATTGAGTTGAAAATAAGAAATTTGCAAATGCATGTATTTATAAAATTTAAGCTTAATAAGTTCGAATATGAATATATGAAATTACAGATGGAAGGTATATTAGTTTGCATATGTTTATGATATTGTGATAATTTGTTATGTAAGTGAATTTATTTACATGCGTGTGAAATATATTAATGACAGAATTGGTATATAGAATATAGATAGTTAAAGACGAATGTTTAATAGAAAGAATATTATATAAATCCGATTTGATGATATTTCAATGAAATACAAGAAATGTAAGTATGATAAAAAACCAAACTAGATTAGCAAAGAATAAGTAATTAAGTATTGAGATATCAAAGTAGGGCAGCAGAAACGTGATGGAGACTGACTTAATAGATGTGGATGTAATAACTTGATGAGTATATGAAAATATAAATAGTAAACATGATTTAAAGTTTGTGTGTGATCAATTAAGGATACTAGTAACTAAGTAACATGTTTGTGAAATGATTAAGAAATAGACAATTAGTTCAACCCAATAAATGTTTGCCTGGTCACATAGACAGCCAGGTTAATAAAGAAACAGGATTCAGACTTTGCATGGGTTTAACACTCAAGGAATGAGCATAGTTACTTACTGAGTCTAAGGACTCACACCACAACAGTGTTTGAGTTTTGCAGGTTGGTGACCCGATCGGTCGAAAACAATTTTCAGAGTTTGAGGAGCCGGATAGCAGCGTTGCAGTCAGCCAGTCATCAGGTCTTGGGGGAAATAAAGAGTCTAGTAGTTTATGTTTTAGTTTGTATAAGTTGTAACGTGCTGAACACAAGTTTATTTTAGAAAAGTTTTTTTATATACGTATTTTCGAGCACGGAGCCCTGGTTGTATTATGTCTGCATCGTATATTAGTTGGGCCCTTAGATTGTGTTAATGTTGAGATACCAGACTGAGGCCGAGATTTTATTTTCATGTTGTAAATGGATGCTGGCTATATGCCAGGTTGCACGATGTTACGAATACATCATGCCGAAATTTTTCTAGAATCAGAGGCTGATGAGATGAGTTTAGCCTGTCTCCTACCAGTAGTATCCTAGCTTAAGCGGGATGTTACATAAGACTCATGTTTCCAACTAAGATTGGGATGGTTCCGCCAACTAGGATTATAGGTATCTGAATACAATGTATAAGGCTTTGTTTACATCCCTAATGCATTGTATTGTTCCTTATATGTTCCCCTCATCTCGCCATATAAAGGACATTCTTGGGCTAGATGGTCACTCATTTTACACACAAAACACGCCCCTTGGGGTTTTAACTGGGGCATGCATAGTCTTGCTATCTTTGGCTATTAAGGCTCATATCTATCTAGTTAATAGCTCAACTTGTGCCTTAAGACCGCCCTCTTCCCTGAAGTGGTGTATGCCTCTGGGAGAAGGAGTGGGGTGTGTCCTAGCTGTGCTATCAATGGCATTAGATCCAGTCCATGTGTGATATTTCTCGGCTAGGTCATTTAAGTACTCTAATGCCTCATCAGGATCCTTTTGGATGAACTCACCATTGTACATTGTCTCCATAAATTGGCACTCTCTAGGGGTTAAATCGTCATAAAAATAGCTCACTAAGCGCCAACTCTCATATCCATGATGAGGACAACTAGCTAACATCTCATTAAACCTCTCTTAAGTCTGATAAAGAATTTCACTGTCTCTCTGGGAGAAGGTAGAGATATGTCTTTTCAAGGCATTCATTTTATGGTGTGGGAAATATTTATTAAAGAATGTCTGTGTCATCTCACCCCATGATCCTATTGACCGAGGTCGTAAAGAATACAACCAGCTCTTAGCTCTATCCTTAAGGGCAATGTGGAAGAACTTAAGTCTATTTGTGTCTGTGGTGCCAAACCGATCATGGAAAGTTACTACATCCACTTCAAACTCTCTAATGTGCACATAAGGGTTGTCATTCTCCAAACCATGAAAGGTTGGGAGATACTGCATCATTCCAGGTTTAAAGTCTATAAATGGCGCATTAGGAGGAAACATTATACATGATGGTGTAGCTGTGCGAGTGGGGTGGAGGTACTCCTCAAGAGACCTAATGGGTGGTCTCTCGTACTCACTCATACTGTGTGTGCTATATGTGGATGATGTGGTAAAAAGATTATCAAACAGACTTTCTAAGTCAGAGTTTTCCTCTTCAATCCTAACAAATCTACAAAACCTATCCATACGTCTAGGCATGCAATTAAACACGAGTAAAACAAAGGACATAAATAAAGGAATAAACTAAAAATAAATCAAACAATCAAACAATCAAAACTAATATTAAAAATGAAATAAAATAAATAAAAATAAAAATAAAAAGTAAAGAAGGAACGAAGTTACCGCTTTGTTGTTGACCAAGCAAACATGCTCATTTAGATTGTAAACCGTCTCCTCGGCAACGACGTCAAAATTTGGTTACGCCCAAAAAGTACTTACTGTTGGGGCAGTTGTGGAACCCCTAGGGTCAGATCGGTGCCCCGGACAGCGAAAATGGGTCTAACCTATGGATATCAAGTATGAGTGTAATTTTAAATTATTTAGTGAAATAATATATTCCATTACGAGTGTATAGGAAAAAATCGGGACTGAATCAGAGTCCGGAAGCTCCCGAACGAATGAAAAAAAATTTAACATAAGAATTAGGCAACCACGCGCACTGTTTGATACAGTGCGCGTGCGCCTGTAGCAATCAGGTCATGCCCATTTTTTTTAATTTCCATTTGCTTTCTCAAATGCACAGCTCCCTGGATTCCATAATTGCATCCGGTTTTCCCTAAACATTTCAAAAACACCAAAAATTAATTTTTAATTTCGAAACCATCATAAACACATGTTATAGAGTAAAAATCTAGTTTTTCAAAATATCAAATATTTTTCAAAAAAACATAAATTTATTCTAAATGCGCATTTGCGTAAATTTTGAATCCAATACACAAACCATTTTAGAATCCCAATACGAAATGTCCAGTGAACAATTCTAGTCCACCTAAAGGTTTTCAAGTGAATCTAGAATGGTAGCCATAGCTCTAAGCTTTAATTTAGAGTTCCAAACTCTTATTAATTTGTTCCATGTCCAACATGAATATTTTGACCTAATTACAAGCATGTTGTGTTTATACTTCTAAAGTATTCTAACACAATTGATTAGCCTTATTCAACATTAAACTATGTGATCATGCATCTAAAACACAAATAAACATAGCTTTGGAGAAGATCAAACATTACCTACTAAGCTTGATGCAAGATCCAATCTACTTCTCCTTGTTGAAATTGTTGGAGAACCTCCAAGGTGTGCAAGCTTGATTTAAAGATCCAATCTTGTTTCCAATGCTTCCAAGCTTCACTTCAAGATCCAATCTTGATTTCTCCTAGATGAAATGTTGTAGAGACCTCACAAGCTTCTCTAAACACTTCTCTAACTTAGGCTAATCTATTAAAAATTTGCTTATGCTTGTATTTTTAAAATTAAAACCTTCATAAAGCTTGCTATTTATAGCAAAACTTAGGCAATTTTTAATTAATAAAAGTTGTAATCAACTTTTAAGTGGGCTTAATCTAATTTGTCCAAATATGTATAATTAGGTGTGACTAATCTCTATTGTCTCCCACTTTAATTTAATACAATTAAATCAAGCCAAAGATTAGGAAATGGATTAGTTAAATGTTTGCCACATTGATTTAATCCAATTAAATCAAGCCAAGACCACTTATTATTACATATTTACAATTACCATAATATCCTCAAATGGTAGAGATAATTATGATTTTACAATTAAGCCATTGTGTAATTATTGAATTAATCCAATTAATCAAATTAGGTCAAAGTAAATAATCAATGTTATCCAAAAACACTTGATTATCTTGGTTGATAATTATAATATCGAATATTATATTTTATAAAAAATTAACAGCTACCCAAGTGCTCAACGAGTACACTTCATATTGGGACTCTCTAAGTTCAGACATGTTCATCATATAAGCCTAGCTAATATGTACGCAATTCGGCCACCTCCGAATTCGTGAAGAATACGAACGACCTTTCTGAACTATACAAGTCGAGGTCATCACATATGTTTAACAATCCCTCCGTCGTAGGCTATCCGAGTTGTACTTAAGAAACATAGAATATACGGTCAAGTTTCCAAGATGCACATCTCATGTCGACATGTCCATGATTCTTCATAACTGATGCGATCCACCTTAGGTGATCGACTTTGGCCAAAGATTTAAGAATCGTGACTTTACTAACATGGATACCTAAACCCCTTATGGTACACATACGGGCCGACAGATCATATCTTGCTTCGCACTTGATTACTGAGTACATCGGTCCACACCCAACGAACATCTAGAGGCCAGACCATGAAAGGTTTCTGACATACATGACATCTAAGTGTGGAGGATCTCACAAAAAATCAATGTTATCTTATAGTCAAAGGATTACATATGCTACTCGACTCGAGGAGATTCCTATTGATGGTGGTGTGTACTTCCAACTATTAGGAATCACCTGTGAGTCATTCAGTATTCACTCCAACGAATACCCACATGTCTATACGAGTTTCCAAAACTCATGGCACATCGCGTTAAACCATTGGAACTCCAATTCCAATAGACGACATGTGCTAGTCTTCTAGGTTATAGGAATTCGACCGTATTCCAAAACTAACGACTAGAAATATTTACTTTAAGAATAGTTTACACCTAGTGTCAAGACAATTTCAAGGTCGATGTCATTCTTAGCATATCGATACATCAATTTAATACGCGTAATGACAATAACATTAAGGGTATGAAATGAAAAATTAGTTATTTTATTAATAAATAATAAAATGTACAATTTGAATTGGCACTCCAAGCACCAACTCCATCAAACTCCCACTTGCTTAGTGCAAATCTGGATGGTACCGTAGTCCCATCTCTTCCACATGTTTATCGAATAACTTAGGAGGTAAGGCCTTAGTAAGCAGGTCTGCTATGTTGTCTTGTCCTTGAACCTTCAAGACCACTATGTCTTTTCGTTCAATTATCTCTATAATTACTCAGTATTTCCTTTCCACGTGTTTAGACTTGGAATACGCCCTCGGCTCATTAGCCTGCGCGATGGCTCCGTTATTATCACAGTATAATGGGATCGAATCCGCAATACTAGGCACAACGCCGAGTTCTGTGATAAAATTTATAATCCAAACAGCTTCTTTAGCAGCTTCTGAAGCAGCTGTAAATTCCACCTCAGTGGTGGAATCAGCTGTTGAGCCTTGCTTTGAACAACGCCAACTAATTGCACCACTATTAAGGGTAAATATGTATCATGATGTATATTTTCTATCATCTGGATCTCCCTGGAAGTCGGAGTTTGTATAACCCTTAACTTGTAGCTTATCTTCTCTATATATCAGAAACTTATCCTTGGTGCCTTTAAGATATTTTAGGATATGTTTCACGGCTGTCCAATGATCATTACCTGGATCAGATTGATATCGGCTGGTCACACTGACGTCGAAACTGATGTCAGGTCTAGTACATAACATAACATACATTATGCTTCCAATACAAGAAGCACATGGCAAGTTAGACATCCTAACTCTCTCTTCCTCAATTTGAGGTGCCATTTTCTTTGAAAGATGTATGCTGTATCGGAAAGGTACATTTGCTGCCTTGCAGTTGGTAAAACTATACCTTTCTAACATCTTGTCTATGTACGTCGGTTGTGACAACCCTATAAGCTTCCTAACTCTATCTCGGTAGAGCCTTATACCTAGTATATAGGAAGCTTCACCCATATCTTTCATGGAGAAGTTCTTAAAAATGTAGGATTTCATACTTTGCATCATCCCTATATCATTTCTTATGATAAGGATGTCATCTACATACAAGATTAAGAAAACTATCATGCTCCCACTAACTTTCTTATAAACACATGGTTCTTCCTCATTTTTGATGAATCCAGATGATCTAATTATCTCATCAAAATGACGATTCCAGCTTTGGGATGTCTGTTTAAGTCAATAAATAGACTTTTGGAGCTTACAAACCAAGTTTGAAATCTCACTGGGTACGAAACCATCTGATTGTTCCATATAGATATCATCTTCAAGGAATCCATTTAGGAAAGCAGTTTTCACATCCATCTGTCATATCTCATAGTCGTGATATGCAGCAATGGCTAAAAGAATCCTAATGGATTTTAGCATGGCTACTGGTACAAAAATTTCCTCATAGTCAATCCCAGGACGTTGAGTGTAACCTTTTGCTACCAGTCAGGCCTTAAAGGTTTCCACCTTTCCATCGTGCCCTCGTTTCCTTTTATAAACCCATTTACAGCCAATAGGTTTAACTCATTCAGGAAGTTCAACTAAGTCCCATACTTGATTGGCATGCATTGAATCCATTTCGGATTTCATGGCATCCTGCCATTTTCCCGAATCGATATCCAATATCACTTCCTTATACGTAGTCAGATCTGTTTCCTCCAAGAAGAGAACATCAAGGCTCACATCAGATGTTAAAAACAATCTCTCAGGAGGCCTTGATATTCTATTCGACTTTCGTAGAACCTGTGTTATAGATCATTCACCTAATTGGATCTCTGGTTCCATCTCAGGTTCCTTAATATTGGGATCAAACTCATCAAGTTTAATCTCTCTACAATTCCCACTTTCTCTCAAAAATTACTTTTCAAGAAAAGCTGCAAAGCGAACAACAAATACATTTCGTTGTTCAGAATCATAGAATTGATATCCCATATAATTATCAGGATATCCAACGAACCTATATTTATACCCTCTGGGTGCTAGTTTATCCCGCTGCGCATTTCTAACGTATGCAGGACAACCCAAAATCTTTAAATGCTTAAGACTTGGATTTCTACCGAACCACATTTGATAGGGGGTCATAGAAACAGCTTTCGATGGAACCCTATTAAGTATGTAGGCAGCAGTTTGTAAAGTGTAACCCCAAAGGTAATAAGGAAGATCTGTATAGCTCATCATTGATCGCACCATATCCAATAAAGTATGATTTCTACGCTCAGACACTCCATTGTGTTGAGGTGTTACTGGTGGGCTATATTGGGCGATAATTCCATTTTCCCTTAAATAATTTATGAATTCTTCACTCATGTATTCACCACCTCGATCTGATCTAAGGCATTTGATGAATTTACTGGTTTGTTTTTCTACTTCGTTTCAGAATATTTTGAACTTGTCAAATGTTTCTGAATTATGTTTCATCAGATAGACATATCCATATCTAGACTTGTCATCTATGAAAATCACAAAGTATGCGAACCATCATGAACGGCATGATTTAATGGACCACACACATCACTGTATATTAGCTCCAGTAAATCTCCAGCACGGTGTCCAACACCTTGAAATGGGGCCTTCGTCACTTTTCCTTGGATACATGACTCATAAATCGGATAAAGATCTAAGGTAAGATTTTCAATCAAACCATCCTTCACCAATTTGGATAAACGTATAATACCTATGTGGCCCAATCTCATATGCCATAATTCAGTATTATTTAGTTCAGACTTCCTATATTAAAGACATCTCTACATTTTTCCAAAACATAGTGACCGTTTGATAAAGAACATTCACATTTCAATAAATTTTCTTTATCATACAATATAAAGTTTAATCCTTAATGTTTATTTTATATCCCTCTTTACCTAATATAGGCAATGATATTATTTGTCTAATAAGTGAGAGAACATAATAACAGTCATGCAAATCTAATTTACATCCATTTGGGAGATCTAGAACAACAAATCCTATGGCATTGACATCCAATGTCTCACCATTGCCAACTCTAAGTTGGATCTCCCCTTTATTCAGCCTTCGTTTAACCCTCATTTCCTGCAGGGAATTTCAAATATGAGTGGGACTGCCAGTGTCTAACACTCATCCACTATTTGCATTTAAGGCTAATGAGATGTCAATAATTGGAAAAATACAAAACGTACCTGAGGGTCATGCTTTAAGCTCTGGAAAGTTCTTCTTCCAGTGTCCAGACTTCTTGCATTGTAGACATTGATCATGAGCTACTTTCAGTTTTGCGCCTTTGCACTTCTTGGATTTTTTCTTTGATATCTTCTTCTTCCCCATCTTGATTTTCTTTGACTTCCAGAAGTCTTTGAAGAGCCAGCTCCACCATGGAGATACAATGTGGGGTTACCTTTCTTCAAATCTTGCTCCGTCATGCGTAGCATGTTATGAAGTTCTTCGTATGTGGCTTGCATCAGATGCATATGGAAATTCAATACAAAACCAACATAAGAACCATACAAAGAAGACAAAATCAAATTACGGCCTAACCTTTCATCAAATAGAATGCCCTGTCGTTCAAGATATCGAATGTGGTCAATCATGTTCAAAATATGAGTGCTGACAACTCATCCCTCCTTGAGTTTAACACAGAACAATTTCTTAGACCTTCGATAAAGTTCCATCTCTTGATTTACATCGAACAACTCCTTGAGTGTTCGCATGATGTTCCAAGCATTTGGTACTTCAATGTACTGTCTCACCAAATCTGGAACCATCGATCCTAAGATGTAGGATTTCACCTTTAGGTTATCATCCTTCCATCTATCAAAAGTTTCTCACTCTTCTGGAGTGGAGTCAGGATCGATATCAACAGGCAGTGGATTGATAGTGGCATAAGTCAAATTTTCATACTCCAAGACAAGGCGTATGTTCATTTCCCATTGAAATAGTTTTCGGCTCCTTTTAGCTTATAGATATCCAAAAGTTTCATCAATGAATTAGTGGCAGCCATCTACAAGACAATATTTTTGAGTAGTAGCAGAATAATTTTTCATTTTAAAAGTGATAATACTAAATGATTATGGAACTTTAAATCTATTACTTTATGTAATTCCGTAATCTCCCTTAACGGAAAAATAGAAATTTGACTATCAAAATTTCATAGCGGGAAGTAGATCCTATGACATTGACTCCAGCCTCACACTAATGACGATATTGGCATTTGTAAACTCATTAAGTAGACCTTCAAGGTCAATCACTTCATGTGACTCCTATTTTGGTCCTGAACCGTTTCTTATCCTTACACTAATGACAATATTGGATTAAGACGTGTTCTAGGTGTATACTTATCAATGTGCAATAATGAGCTTCGTATGTACACCCTCACACTAATGACGATATTGAGTGACTATGTTAACTCATCACGCTATATCTAATGTTTTACCGAAGCGACTTAAGTTCCGAGCACTTATACCCTCACACTAATGACAATATTGGATATAAGTAGTAAGAACCCATTCATCTCCGTATTGACAAGAAAGACTATCTAATAATTCTCCAATATTATTAATACTATTACTTAAAAGTAATCACCTAATCACGAGAGATTTATGACAATCAAGTCATTAATTTAATTAGGTCAAAGTTTTAATTTAAAACATGCAATACATATCCAATATGTCCTATGCATAATTAAATTAAAATTACTATGGCATAGATTCAAAATGTGTGTTGTGTGGTTAAGTCTTTGCTCATGATACTATTATGTTGGGTTGTGGAACCCCTAGGGTCGGATCGGTGCCCGGGCAGCGGAAATGAGTCTAGCCCATGGATATCAAGTATGGGTGTAATTTTAAATCATTTAATGAAATACTATATTCCATTATGAGTGTATAGGAAAAAAACGGGACTGAATCGGAGTCCGGAAGCTCCCGAATGAATGAAAACAAATTTAACATAAGAATTAGGCAACCACGCGCACTGTTGCTAGAGTGCACGTGCACACTATTTGTTGCAGTGCCCGCGCGCACTATAGCTACAGTGCGCGTGCGCCTGTAGCAATCATGTCATGCCCATTTTTTTTTCATTTGCTTTCTCAAATGCACAGCTCCCTGGATTCCAGTGAGCTGATTACCCTAATTGCATCCAGTCTTCCCTAAACATTTCAAAAATACCCAAAATTAATTTTTAATTTCAAAACCATAATAAACACGTGTTATAGAATAAAAATTTAGTTTTTCAAAATATCAAATATTTTATAAAAAAAACATAAATTTATTCTAAATGTGCATTTGCATAAATTTTGAATACAATACACAAACCATTTTAGAATCCCAATACGAAATGTCCTGTGAATAATTTTAGTCCACCTAAAGGTGGTCAAGTGAATCTAGAATGGTAGCCATAGCTCTAAGCATTAATTTAGAGTTCCAAACTCTTATTAATTGTTCCATGTCCAATATGAATATTTTGACCTAATTACAAGCATGTCATCACAAATGTTTAGCAATCCCTCCATTGTAGGCTATCCGAGTTGTGCTTAGGAAACATAGAATATACCGTCAAGTTTCCTAGGCGCACATATCATGTCGACATGTCCACGATTCTTCATAACTGATGCGATCCACCCTAGGTGATCGACTTTGGCCAAAGATTTAAGAATCATGACTTTACTAACATGGATACCTAAACCCCTTATGGTACACATACGGGCCGACGGATCCTATCTTGCTTCGCACTTGATTACTGTGTGCATCGGCCCACACCCAACGAACATCTAGAGGCCAGACCATGAAAGGTTTCTGACATACATGGCATCTAAGTGTGGAGGATCTCACACAAAATCAATGCTATCCTATAGTCAAAGGATTACAAATGCTACTCGACTCGAGGAGATTCCTATTGACGGTGGTGTGTGCTTCCAACTATTAGGAATTACTTGTGAGTCATTCAATATTTACTCCAACGAATACCCACATGTCTATACGAGTTTCCAAAACTCATGGTACATCGCGTTAAACCATTGGAACTCCAATTCCAATATACAATATGTGCTAGTCTTCTAGGTTATAGGAATTGGACCGTATTCCAAAACAACCGACTAGGAATATTTACTTTAAGAATAGTTTACACCTAGTATCAAGACTATTATAAGGTCGATGTCATTCTTAGCATATCGATACATCAATTCAATACGCGTAATGACAATACCATTAATATGGTATGAAATGAAAAATGTAGTTATTTTATTAATAAATAATAAAATGTACGATTCGGATTGGCACTCCAAGCACCAACTCCATCACTTGCGGCTATCGCAGTATAGTTGAGGTGTCGATTCCTCAGAGATATGGTTACAAGGAACTAATTTACTGAAATAAAATGTTAGCAGTAACTTAATTAAATAGAAAGATAATGATAGGTAATATGAAATAGAAATTATGGAAAATACTTTGAGAATATCAATAGAGAAAGCAGCAAAGCATCAGGAATCCATCTTGTATCAAATTCCTATATTCAGTTATTGATTCATTTTATTACTCAATTGAAGGTTTTACATCCCAAACCAACAATTGGAAATTTGGAGTTTCTACGGCCCCAAGATTGAATACAAAGCATAAACAAACGTGTGAATACATCGAGAAGTTGCGGAATACTTATATCGATCGGTTGAGCGACGTGGCAACGAACAAAAATAAAATTCTGCTCACTGGTGGTCACGACAGTCCACTGTCACAACTCACTATTTTCGGCTTCAATCTTCGTCCAACAAGCTCCAAGCTTTGGTTGATGATTCCAAGCTCATGGGTGGACTTCCCTATCAACTTTGCATATCTCTCAGAGTGCTAGATCTCAAGAAATTTGCCACAAATTTCCCACACTTTGCTTCCCTTGCTCACGGTTTTTGCCCAGCAAAAACAGTGAAGAAATGCCCATTTGGGCGTGAAAGAGAGAGAGGAAAAAGAGAGGAGAGTTGTGTGATTGGTTTCTAATTTGTGTATCTTATACACAAATATGAATTTCAAATTCATTTACAATGAATTTGGCTTTCAAAAAGTCAAGCCTTGAAGGCTCCAACCACTCACATCAACTCCATCAATCAATGAATAGTGACTGGCGTCAATCACTCAAAGTGAAAGACATCTATCACTTGATTGACGGATGACGTGACGCTAGATGCGACTAGCGATTTGACGCTTGATTTGACTTACGTGCCGCACATGAATTCGAAATGCGAATGCGCTCGCAAACAATCTCGGGCTCGGGTTTGCTAATTCCAAATTAACGAATATTCTGTTGCGACGTAATTAATTAATTATGCCTAGCAAAATCACTATTCATGTCGCTAACGAATTAATTCTAAATTAACTCGTTCGCCCGAATTAAAATCCAATTTCAATTCCGCGTCGAAATCCAATTTCGTTTAATATATCGAATATATTAATTTATCAATTAATTCCAAATTAATCGTTATCTCTCTTTAATTGATATTTTATCCCAGATAAAATATCTCCGCAATTAATCCTAAATTAATTTTCTCCCTCATTTAATTAATCCCAGATTAATAAAAGTGCGAGTCATACGTCATCGGTGAATCTTCGGGAAGCGACCCATGAGATCCAGGATATGTTGGCAGTAAATTCGGTCGTCGGACTATCCTAACATGTAAGTACCTAGTACTATGTTTTTAGCGATTTAGAAGACAAGGTTGGCTTCTAGCAAAGCGCCATGCCTACCCAATTCTCCAGAAATATCCTTACAGGAATATAAGATCTATATCAGACGTAGTATACGTAGTATTACGTATGTCGATCCAGTATCGGATGATCACATGCTAGGCCTGGGGCTGGAATTGTGTCTGCCCCGTACGAAGCACATATCAGATGTCTGGTAATTAGTCTCTATAATCGGATAAACCTGACCTTGTCATTTTATCCTGATGACTGTATTACATAAGAGTACTAGTACCGTATCCTACGTGACCATCATCTCCATATGACTTGAGTGACACTTCCGTCTTGATATCACACCCAACACACTACGATTCTTGATATACCCAGAAGAGGCGTACACAGAAACCGGTTAAAGCCCTGGACGACCAAAACCAAAGTATGTTGATTGTCGCAAGTATTAGCGGTGTAAGTCTCAGGTTAAAACCAAATACACTTACCCTGATTTCAGACTTCCATAGACACATAGTCATACTACCAATGGAATTCCGAGGGGGTCTATCCGGAGCGAAGTTGTTTCCATACCATCGGTAAAACACAACCTCCTATTACACTTGCATGAGTATCCTATATCCAAATATATGAGAACTATATCGTTGTGCCCTCACAACGCGCAGAAGTGTAATACTAGTCTTTTACGTATTTATCGATGTCCAATCTCGATAATACTCTGACTAGGGATATTTAATGATTTATCCTTCGTGGACTGATACTATCTCATATTATTCTCAATCCAGGAACAAATCATAAGGACCTCCTATCATTTATATATCTTGGTGATCTAATCACAAATGATAAAAGTACAATCTCATTTGTCGCATAGTTAATTTGTACAACAACACCGTGATATGTACAAATAGTGACGCTATGGGTCATAATTGTCCAACACGGAAGATATTCAATTCAAAACATATTAAATTCTAATGTAACCGATGCATTATTTTCTCTATGTTAACAACACACGATGAGCTGAAAATATATCAATATTTACCACTCTTTTTACTTAATATTTTATTTAGTTTCTCGGGTTTGATGAACGTTTTGATGTGTTTTAGTTTATTTTGCGGATAAAATAATATTTGGACTCAATGGAATCATTTAGGACGAAATGTGGGTCAAATAAGAGCAAATATTGGACTTGACATATTAATTTTGGAGATTGGAAACTTGAAAGGGCGTTCTCAAGAAGTGCAGTTTCAGAAATTCCAATTTTGCGCAACTGTCGTATTTTGGGCATAACTTCTTATTCCAATATCGGATTGAGCTGATTCAAGTTTCAGATTAAAGAAAACTCAAAGATATACAACTTTTAAGAACACAATAATTTCGAATTCTGAATATTTCATGACCAAAAGTGATGAAATATCTAGAAGTATGTTATGCGTAATTATTAAAGTCATTTTCAAAGCAAAAAAATAAAAAAAAATAAAAAATAAAAATAGTCAAACTCCCACCAAACATGATAGCAATTAATAATAGATTTGGTGGAGTAATTAGTAGAGCAATTAATAATGCATTTGGTGGAGCAATTAATAATGGATTTGGTGGATGATTTGATGGAGACAAAATTTTGCCTATAAATAGCAAGCCATTTCATTTGTAAATTCATATTTTCTTCTTTGAAATTCCTTATGAATAACTAAGAAGATTGTATCTTGTTTGTTTATTTATAGCTTTCAGTAATTAATTCCGCTTTCGCACTTCTTTTCTTTACTTTTCAGTTTTTACTTTTACGCACATTACTTTCATTTCTTTACTTTTCAGTTTTTACTTTTACGCAATGTGGAGGTAAGTCTCCCTTGCTGGGGTAAAAGGTAAAGCTTTTATTATTGCTATTTAGATTAATCTCCCTTAATTATAATATAATAACTATTTAAAATCTGACTTAACGAGGATACCACCATATTGGTCGATTGGTAATTAATTAAAATTAGTTTTAACCTGACTAAACATGGATACCGTCTGGTTGGTCAGTTGGTAATTAATTATTAATTTGACTTAATCAGGATACCGCCTATATGACTGGTTGGTAATTATCACACAAAGTTAATATATTATATTAAGGGAGATATCTAAAATAGTAGTAATAAAAGTGGATCCTCTAACCCCAACATTTTCTTTTATTGTACTTTTACTTTATTTACTTTCAGCAAGTTACTTTTCAGTATTTAATTTCCAGCAATTTACTTTATGTTTTTATTTTATTTAAGTTTTTACCAGCCCTAATTATGTGTCGTAATTAAGTTGGTTATCTGGGGTTATGATGAAGTCCAATATCACCGGTTTATAAGGGGTTAAATTATGGTTTGGGTAATATAAAAGTTTATTTATTGAGCCTTAGTCTTAATGCATCTTGTTTACTGGCAATTAATAAGATTGATTCGGTAAACTTAAAATGAACTTGGAAAAGAGATTTTAGGTTTAAGTCCTTAGACTTAATAGCCCACGATCTTCCTTGAGGATAGATAACCATTTAATAGATTTCCTTACGGGATAGGAATATACCTGTAGGGCGGGGGTAGCCATAATTGGAACTTAATCTTAATAAATTCAGATAACCTAATTGACATAGGAATATGATTAATTGGGTTACACTGGGTGTTTGTATCTGACCATCGGAATAGACTTTTACATAATTTCGTGTTCCAGGTTAATAAACTAATATATTACACAATCGTGAAAATAACCACTTCATCTTTAATAAGATATTGGAAGGATTCACAACTCTAGATAGTTTTATAAATTCGAATTTTCTTCAATCTACTTTCAAGCAATTTATTTACTTGTTTTAATTTTAAAGTCACCACCCAATCAAACAATCAATCCATTAGATATTTGTAAACATTTAACTTCATAAATTGATATAAAAGATTTTATGTCCTCGTGGGATCGATACTTTTTATACTAGTTGAACGATACGTGCACTTGCGTTATACGCGTGTGATTACACCGGTCAAGTTTTTGGCGCCATTGCCGGGGACATATTTATCTTTCACGAGGTTATAACCTTTACTTGTATCTAATTTCTTTTTACTTATTATTTTTGTTTTCTTGTGTTTTAGGTTCTCAGACACTACATGAGACGAACCAGAAGCTTTGAACTCCGACCGCTTGACCTAGAGATTGAAAGAACCATCAGACAGTTAAGAAGGGAAAGACGAGAAGGCCAAGAAGCAATTGTTAACATGGAACCTGAACCTTTGGAAGTTGTACCACCAATCCCCATTCGAGACAGAACCATTCCGGTGGTAGATGGCCTCATTTCCTATATTGTACTTCCTCTCTTACCAGAAAATGCATGTGATATCAAAACATACATTCAGATGATTCAACAGTCAGTTCAGTTTATGGGGAATGCAACTGAAGATCCTAATGCTCATATCAGCAACTTCCTGAAAGTTTGTGACACTTTCAATTACAACAGAGCATCAGAAGAAGCAATGAGACTGCGAGTTTTTCCATATTCTTTGAAAGACAGAGCGAAAGCTTGGCTACATTCACTACCAGCAGGTTCCATCACAACTTGGAAAACTCTAGCCACCAAATTCCTTGCAAAGTACTTTTCACCAGCCAGAATAGTAAAACTGAG